>JAPYYQ010001220.1:0-65719 GCA_030522585.1 Anagyrus pseudococci
TCGGCCAGTTTGTGTGTAAATTTCATCAAAATGCATCGATGTCCGGGGTTTACTAAGACACATAGTAATTTTTACCCTACAATTTTTCTCAGTGTATAAATCAACGCGATTGGTAATGAAAAAACATCGCGACCTTGGACATCTGACTTGGGAGGCTCGATATCGTATCCAGACTTACAGGGGCTGTGATCGAGGGGACATCGTCCAAACACGGCGTTACTGCTGACGCTGGCATTGAAGAGTATGCTCGGCCCCTCGAGTATGCAGCCGCGGAAGCCTTCGCCGACGATGAGCGTGCCATTGGCATTGTAGTCCGGCAGGGTGAACACCTCGGAGTTGTAGGTAGCGTTGGCGACCACCTGGACGAAAAAAAGGGTTATAAGCTTCACTATCCATCTCTAGCTATACTCGTTGCCTTTCCTCTCCGCTTTACTGTGGCTTTTGCCGTTATCGCCGCGCGTTCTCTTTCTCTCCGCGGAAGCGCTAAAGCCGCGGTGTTCGATTTGCGGTAGGTTCAAGGCTCATCGACTTTAACGGAAGGCTATACGTAAATGCCCAGCGAGAGAACGAAAAAAAAAAATTGCCAAAGATGTATGTAAGCGTAAAGAAACGCAGCTCGTTTCTCATTTCCGATTATAATGTGTACATTCTAAAAAAAAAGGCACGGCATAACATAACGGTCGAGCGACAAAGGGGTTAAAACTGACCACTGAATTGCCAGCGGCATTGAGCGTGAGATTGCCGAGCTTGATGATGAGGTTGACGCTGTGCCAGACGTTGTCGAGGAGCCGGGCGTCGAGCCGAGCCTCGAGCTTGCGCTGCTGTATCCTCGCGTAGAAGACGAGTCCGTCGTCGTCGACGATCAGGCCGACCGAGTCGTTCGGCTGGATGCGCTGCTCGAAGAGCTTGCCGGGCAGGCAGCCCCGGAAGCTGAGCCCGCTGTGCCGGTGCACCGAGACGTACGAGCGGAGGCGCAGGTAGGCGCTCCCGTCGAAGTAGGCCTCCCGGTCGACCAGCGGCTGCGGCGCCGGGCCCACCGGCTCGTCCACCGTCAGAAGCTCCTGGGGCGCCCCATCACTGCTCCCCGTCAGCAACAGCAGCAGCAACGTCGCGAACGCTGGAAAAACAAGCAGGGGAAGAGTGTTAGCTTGTAAATATAAGAGACGTTGTAATTACAGGCGCTGTATGTGTACAGGCCCAGCTGCGCTTATCGGCCAGTCATCCACGCGCACGTATACGGGCACCCGGCGAAATATCGCGCGGGTTTTTCACCTGTCCACATACACGCGTATAGAGTTGCATGCGTATACTCGCTCAAAATCAACACGACTGTCGACACCGAGCGTATAGGCGGTAGTACGGAACCGAATGTAATTCTTCCATGCAACTCCGTTCTCAGACTATACAGGTGCCTCCAGAATTCTCCAAATATTTACGAACAGACTGCCGAACGGGGAAAGTCATGTATATCGGCGACGTGTTTGTGCCGTCAATTAAAACCGCCTTTCTTTCTCCGCCGGAGTCTGAGTAGATAAGCCTTAGACGGGGGGTGGGGGTATCAGCCGATAACCCAGCTGCTGGCGTACGCGCGCACGCACGCGGGTCGAGTGGCCAAAAGGGCTCGGTACTCGCTTGCACAATCTATACTCAGAGACGAGGGGGACGCACACACGGATTGGATCATTGTTCGGTATAGGTGTATGTACACGGGGCTTTATCGAGCACGTGTGCAAGACGGTGCAAGCCCTGACGCAACGTATTCGAGCGATGTATACGTGCAGCGTGTGGGCGCTGCTCTCTGGCGTTACTACTGATGTTGGAACGTTGACGATCTGACCCAATTTTAACGTAAGCGCGCGCGCAACGCTTTTTACTCGCGCTCGATTCTAAGCTTGTTTGGGGGAGGGGGGGGGGAGTTCTGTTATCGAGATTCCACGGAATTCTGGGGATGCCTACAGCGCGTACATATGTTAGCTTTGTTTTCAAAGAACGACTTTGCGGTAGGTATACGTATGTTTTCGTAATTGTTGAGCGATGAACTATCCAAAATAATAATCCATTTTATCGACTAATAACCCTTCGGTACATTAAAAATACGATCGGCTTAATCGATGAAAATCATCGAATCTTTATGAATTCCCAAATGATTTCCACGACGAATGATTTCTCTTTTCGTCACAGCCGAGAAGAAGAGAAGAGATGGGGGAGAAGGGGTAAGGGAAAGATCGATCGATCGTCGCAGTACTGATTCATTGCCGCTAAAATCCATGAAGAAATACCTCACCTACAATTGTGTATAGCAACTATTGGTGAAGAGAGAAGGTAAAGGAAGGGGGGGGGAGAGAAGAGAGATAATCGAGCTCCATTCGAGCTGGATAAATTTATATCGGTATATATATATTTAGAGAAATCGTCTATGAAATTCTCTCGCCGCGGCGAATACAAGCGGCGTGCGGGGCTCGGTTGCACAAAGAACCGCCGAGTAATACACGCCAGCAGCAGCAGCACAGAGCGCGCGCGAGACTGATTTGAGAAAATTGATTAATCGCCGCTTGGATGGATGTAGCAGCGCGGATTCATCGTGATTATTATTTATCCTATGCCAGTTAAGATTTCACAAGGTGAAACAGAGAGTCAAAACGCAAAATTCGATAGGTGTACGCTATGAGCGATTATTCGGGAAAAAGCCATGGCGAAAGTTCCCGCGCGCGCACGAGAGAGAGAGACGGAGGTAAATATTAGCCGAAACGATCGCGAGACGTATACGCGCGTATACACGCTGAATAATCCATGAGAGAGCCGGCGACTTATAGCCAGCCTGTACATACTCGGGCCTTTGTAGCGCGGGCAAACGGCTCTGCCGGATAAATCTGCGAGGAGTAAGAAGCAGCGAGTGGATAGCGTCCTCCTCCGACGGACTCTTCCCCTCTCAATGAAACCTCCTCTTTGTTTCCTTGGGCGAACAGAAAGGTCTTACGGTATACACGATATTTCTTTTTCTTTTCTTTTTTTTCGTTATTTCTTTCTCTCTTTTTTTCGAGTCTCTCGCGTAAGATGGAAAGACGCGCTTACGCAACAAACGAGTTTTTTTTTCCTCCAACTGTGAGCTTTACTGCCGGGAGAAGGTGCTGGAGAGAAGAAGCAGCAGCCGGGTTATAAATATAAGAGTGACGAACCGAGCCGATCGCATGACGCTTCCCATCGGCATGTCTGATCGGAAAGACACGCGAAATTGCTCATTTATTAATAGAAACGAAATTCGGATGAAAAACGTTCTAATTAAAGGGTATAGACGATATTTAATTGCAAATGTTATGTACGAGTTAGTTTCCTATAGATATACACACAGCGAAAAGCGAGTTAACAGGTTGGAACGAAAAAGTTGACGGGTAAGTTCGGGGAAGCTTTCTATATGTAGACGTATAATGAGCGGATTAAAGTTGCCGAATATGATGGAGGAAGTTGGCAACGGTATAAATCCTCCGGTCGCGAATGTCCGACGCGCGGCTCGTTATACGGTACTCTATATACACGCTCAATTACTCCCGGGTCGTCCTTAAATTTGTAATTAATAAAGTCATACGGGGTTGCTATAATTGCCAAGAGCAGCTGATGCTTATCCGGGAAGTATAAAAGGGATAGAAGGCTGAGAAGGGAAGAGGTGTTAAGACAAAGCGCGTATATGAGTGTCTTGATACTCGCGATGTAGAGGGGAAGGATCATCGTCCTCTCGTTACGTTCAACGAACTTTTTCTTCGCACGCCGTTGAAAATTCTCGACAAAGAGCCGCGATGTCCCTCTCTCTCTCTCTCTTGTACACTCCCAACACATCACGTGTACACACACATAGCCGCAGGGTACACGCCTGTACGTGAGCACGTTACGCGTAATCATAAAAAAGAAGTGAAAATATGTGTAATATTCGACGCGCTATTCAAATTCGTATTGCATATATAAGTGTGCGCGAGCAGCGTTATAAATAACAAACTAGACAGGCAGTAGGACGAAGGGAGGGGAGGCTATGTGTATCGTGATTTGCCATTCATTCGCCATGACGCAATCTTGTTTATATACTCCCGCCAGAGCTCTTGGGGCTTGTGTACCGCAGGCCCCAATGAGAGACAGACACACAAAGAGGGGAGGGCATGCTCGCTCAAGGTAAAAATCTCAAGAACGAGAAGAATCAAAGGGGAAAGGCGCTCGAGATGTGTATCGCGTGCTCAACGATTTAGCCGGGGAGAGGGCCGCGCGCTCTCGAGCAGGAGGAGCGCCACTTTCTCGGCCCGCCCCGCTATGACTTGGCAAACTCTCTCGCCGACGGGATGAGCTCGTGACGTATAAGCCTGTTTGCCTACCTCCCGCGGTATTATATGCGTCCGCATCGCACATACGTACCGTCCGCAGGACGGATGTTGGGTTTCCGTTTCTGCTGCCGTGCCCGAGAGAATTAAGAGCGAGAGGGGGGAGGGAGGCTAGCGTTATTGTTGCCCCCGAGTGTTTGGAGTGACCGGTCGATTGTTGTGCGTTTTTCGAAAGCGCGTTTCTCTTTTTCGCGCCTTTTTTCTTTCGCTCTCTCTCTCGCTCGCTCTTGCTTGCACATCGTTTACGGATTATAGATGGGCTGTTGCCGAGAGCCATGACGCAACGACATCGGAAACGTGCGAGAGTTATATCGAGCTGTAACTGTTTCGATATACAGTCGTTAGAACTTGGGCGCTCGCTCTGTGTGTACGCGCGGCAATTGAAAGTATAGTCGAGTTGGAATGCCGCGCGTATGTACTACGGTAACGCCGCGGCTAATGCGAGTTGGATGGGTCAAAGAACCGGGAGCGAGAGCGACAATTAAAACAGTATACACAAACGTGCCGAATGCCAAGTGGCCTCGCGGAAATTATTCTAAGCACGGACGCTTATTTCGACTAACTATACACCATTAAACTCGGCTCTATTGTTACCGAAATAGTAAACTAAATATTTCCGCTTTTCGATGTTTTTTTTCCATTGCTACATACGTACACACGCGTAAACTAGTTTTGTTTCGTTACATCAACTCGACTCGCGTGCGAATCGGAAAATGTTCTATAAACATATATAAGTATCGGACGTGCCAAACATACCGGTCCGAGGGCTGCTTTCCCCGCAGCGCTGAAGCGCACACTCGGCGTGTAATCCGAGCGCTATGGAATCCGCCGGACGCTAAATATTATGTTCCCAGAAAAAGGATAATCTTAAGCGCGAGTCTAAGCAAAAACGACGAGTATCCCAACCTCTCGCCTATAATACACGCACATAAACCAGGGTTAATAAGGCCCAAAAAAGCAACTGCGTCTCGGAGGTACCGATCGAGTGTATAGTCCTGCAAACGTGACGAAAAAAAAGCGAAGCTATAAAATAAAAAAAAAAATAAACAAAAGGAGTATCAGAGAGGATATGCGTCGCGCACGACGTGCTCAGCATACGTGAAAGAGACGACGTCAGTGTCTGCGGCCGTTATGATGGGCTTGCGCGCGCGCGTCCGAGAGGGAGAAGAGCTCCTTAATTCATGCGGTCGCGAAGCCCTCCAGGAAGTGACGTCGCGAGCACGCGGTCTCTGGGCGATATTATTGCCCGCGCGAGACTGGTTGCGCGGCCGAGCTGCACAATAGCCGGGGACGAGGCTAAATTGCCACATCTCCGTCTCTCTTCCTCTCTCTCTGCTGCAACCCCGTGTGAGCAATATAGGCTTGTGAATATCCATGACGGAAGCACCGTTATAGAGTCATTCTCCTGCTATTGCCGATTTCTCAGTTTTTTTGTCCCCTCGATCGATTTTTCGTAGGTACGTAACGATCTTTAACAAGCTGTTATATACCTCCGCGCGTCTGGCATCGTCGTCTGCCGATTTTCTAGCAAGGCGCTAAACTCGCTGTTTCTCTTCTCGTCGTTTTCTCCAAGGATATGCTGCCGCTGCAGGGCAAGACACAAAAGAGGAACGACGACTGTGCTAGAGGACGCGTTCGGAGGGGGAAAGAAAGAGGAAGGTTCATTAGCAAGGCAAAGCAGGCCGCGCGTGCGAGAGAGAGAGCGTGCATGCAGCTACATCGGGAAGAGACGCCGCCGCCGCCGCGTCGGGAGGTCGTAGTCGTCCTCATCCTCATCGCGAAAGAGAGAAAGAGAGATCCGTCGGCGCATCGAAGTCTCCGCGAAGCCACCCACACACAGTCTCTCTCATATACACAGGCTCTATCTCTCTGCCTCTCTTATTTCTCCGTAGCGCGTCTCGCTCGCGAGTGCTACACTTTTTCGCGCCTCCCCTTTTTTTTCCAGCGTTTCTCCAAGGTGTGTCCCGAGCGAGGCGCTTGTAAATCACACCGTACCGATCTCCCCCCGGCGAAGCTATTTTCCCCGCGACTTTGAATGTTCAACCAGTCGTTGAGTATGTATATGCAGATCGGTAAGACGATCCTCGGCCGTTGTCGCCTCGTCGCGGCACTAATATATTTGTACACACATATATATGCATCGTTATAGTACACGCTTACGTGCGTTGCTTTCTCTTTTGGGTGGGAAAAAAGAGAGAAGAAAAAACGTGCGCTCTCGAGTCGTAAACGATCTCGCGCGGAATTATCATCTACTCGAGGGGCCATCAATCTGCAAACAATGCCGATCGATGTACAGCTCATTGGGCTCGCGTCCCGATAAAAATTTAACGATCCGATACCGAGTCGGCAAAGGCCAGCCTATAATCCACTTAGCGGCGTTCAAGCCGGAAGGCAAGGCAGATCTACCGATCTGTCGATCAATCTCTACCGATCTTCCAGTGCCGTATAAGAGAAGCCAGAGAAATCCGATCGGGGCTGACTCAGTCGCCATGCGACTCCTTTCGTAACGTGTATATACGCGAAGACAAGTCGGAGGACCTTTTTGTGTGAACCTACGATACACGCGAGGGAGAGTATAGAGGGCGCGCACGCGGAGAGCTGTGTACGAGATCGGCACAGGAATTGGAGCGGGTCGCTCTATAACGGATAATAAATATTTATCGAGCGCTGGGAAAAAGATTAGCGCAGGGGGGGCGAGATGCTTTTATGTAACGATCTCTCTCTGTCCTCGAGCGCTCTGCTATAAAGCCGTATCGCTGTTATTTATGGCTTTTACTTTGTAATTGGAATGCGTTTGACTAAGTAGACCGTTTAAGCTTCGAGGTTTACGAGATATCGGACGATTTCAGGGCCGCGACGAGGAGAAACGCGAGGATGTGCATCGGCTGCGTGAGAATTGATTTTTATTTGCGCCGACGCGACTTCTATAGCCGACGGAGGAGAACGTAAAGCTTAAAAATATATAACTTTATCGCCGGAGGATGTCTATAAAAAAACAACAACAGCCTTAGTAGTCGCAGGATCGTTACCGTCTCCGGGGAAAAAACATTGTCGGACGATACATTATCTTCCTGCTCCTGTGTAATTTTGTGAAATCTCAACTAGCAAGAGAGACAATTTTCTAAAATAATAACAAGCTCACTCGCGACATTCCTCGTGTGCCAATTAAATCCGAGCCCCCCTTTATCCCCGCGCCCGGACTCACAAGCGCAAGCGAAATTAACCCGAAAGACGAGCAGGAGAAAAAAGGATGATTCTAATAATTAAGATCGCGCGCGAGTGCAACAGTCGTTTAATGAAATTCCACTCGAGGCTGCAACGCTCGACCTCGAGAATTACGGAAACCCGTATAAATTACCCCTCGTTAAAAAAAAAAGGAAAAAAATAAGCAGAAAAGTAGTAAGGTTGCAGATATAAAAAGTAAAAAGACGAAGAAGAAGAAAAGGCGAATCCTTGCTGGAAGGCAGGCGAGTGTCGAGGGTAAAGTCATCGGAGGTTCGCGCGTCCTCCTCAACTCCAGCGCGTTTCGTTTTCCCACGTGTCACTGGGTTAGGCTTTCCATTGTGTTTACACCGCGAGCTGCACACACACGCGATGATTCGCCTTTCTCTCTCTCTCTTTTTCCCTTCGTTTTGAACGAGGGTAGAACAAACTCCCGCGGCGGAGCAAAAACATGCGATATTCTTCCCTTATGCGCTGGCCCAATTTTCGAGGAGACCGGGGAGAGAATGCAGGCCGAGGAACTTTCTATATCGTCGTAGAATATCACCTCGAGAAGCCATACGGGAAGGGAGAGGCTCTCTGGCACACACTGGGAACGGAATGCGCCAATTGCCTCTGGGATTTAGATTAATTGTTGCGCGAGCCCGGCAACTTTTAATTTATCCGATTGCACATCTAAGGATATACGTATGTGCGTATATATATGTGCAGTACTTTTTATCCATATAATGATCTCGGGGCGAATTTTTCTCTTGGAAATCTCAAAGATAAAAGAAAAGCAGAATTTTTTTTTCACCGGGCAAACGTATAATTGCTCAACGGCAGCGGCATGCCATCTCTGCCAAATACAATCCCAGGTGCTGATTGAAGAAAAGAGAAAAAAAATAAGTGCGAAGGTCGTCGGTGTGTGCGCTCTGCCTTCCAAGAAGCACAGTCAATTATCATTTCCTTCTCGGGCCCCCCACACTCGCACAGACCGGGTTCTCCGCTCGTAATACGCGACTCTTCCTCTCTCTCCTTCGTCCGGAGCCGGAGCATAAATTACCATAAATCCCGTTCCGCGCGAGCCGTGGAAATCAAGCCGCGAGTAAAGAAAGAACGATATTCCCTGATCGCCAAGGGAAACCCAAGACTCTCTTCCTCTCCATACGCTCGTAAAACCTTCCTTCCTATACATATTCCCAAAGTTAAAATTTCGAGTCTGCCGATAATCCGGCGAACGTTCGCCGTTGGTATTTGAAGTAAGCGTCACTTTGCAACCTACATGCCAACACCATCCCTGAACGTATAATCCGTGGAGGGTGGATTGATACCATTGGTGGATGGCCATAAGACACACAGCTTCGGCATAATACATCTGGGAATTATTTTATTAAGGCGCTGTTTTCGGGAGCGAATTTCACCGGGCAAGTGAAAGGTGCGATAAAGACGGGAGAGACGACGATAGCCGCAACAATTGATTTCTCCGTGATTTATAGGCGTTGTACGTGTACAGGAATGAGGCTAAACTCTGTCCTCTCGGACGCGATTGTTCTTTCTAAGCGAGTAGCGCGCTCGAGATACGCATCGCTCTTTCTCTCTCTCGCGTGAACACTTATATCGCTCGACATCTCTCTCGTATCCAGTTGGCTTTGTTACAAGGCGGAGCCGAGGGAGATCGGTATACATCGGGCGTTTCGCTTTGTTGCACCGATACTCCTCGCTACACAGTATGTAGACGGGATTACAAAGGGGGTGCGTGTGAGAGGGAAAAGAGTTGATTAGATGATCGCGTGATGCTTGGAGCTTACAAGAAATCGCACGAGATCGAATAAGTGCCGTTTATCTCTAGCGCTCGTATTAATCATAACTGCAGCGATTATTACCGATAATCTTTTTATACATCTCTCTCTCCCTCACACTAGAGCTACTACCGCTGATGCATTATTTTCCGACGGTCTTTAATCCTTAGAAGCAACAATTTATCGTTTGACTTGGCCACATACACACACACACAGAGAAGGTGCTCTTAGCATGTCGAGCGCTTTGCAAACATTGTCGCAACTCTCGGCTTATCATCGCCACCTGACTCTTGCGCTGATCAAACAAGACGCGAGAGACACACTGGCTACGCGCGCATACTCTCTTCCTCTCTGGCTTTCTCCTTTGTTCCGCTACTGCTGCTGCTTGGACTTTTGATAATTTAGTTTTTTTACTTTTTATTTTTTCTTTCGATATACGCTGAGATTTTTTTTTCATATAATATTCCTTTGCTTAACTCGCAGGCTTTATACTCGAAATTGGTCGACTTATCTTCTTACGATATAAGAATTCACACAAAGCATGCTGACTATTTTAACGTTCCACATCCGACTTTTTAACGGTATTCAATAACTCGTATAAGTATGATTTTTTTTCTCCTTCCTTGTCTTTTCTTGTCTTTTTTTTTCTTCTACCCATACGTAACTGCGCAGAGAAATTTTTTCCTCGAATATTCCGTTATCGCCGCAAAAAGCTTCTCTCCGTTGGATCGCAAAAAAAAAGCTGTACAATATAGACAGGTATATTTTAAATTAGCCAATTAGGAAGAAAAAATTGTCGAGCACGAGCCGCGTGTATGTTCCTCTTGGATGGTTAGCCGTATAGTTAAAAGCTCCAGTGGCGTGGAAAACCACGTATATAACATGCCACAAGTTCAACGCCGAACTTCTACAACTCATTTCTCCGGCTCGCGCGCATATCCTATACAGCTCTGCCTTTCGTACGCAGACATATCGATTCTGGGATGTATGTACGCCTTTGTAATTCGATTTTCACCTTGGCGCGCGTTTTTTTTGCACGCCCTTTTTGCGGCGCGTGTTTTTCGTCCGCGAGCCAGCTTTTTCGGGTATAGCTCTGAAATATTCATCTCGGTCCGGAGTGCAATTTTTTCTTTCTGCCGCCCTCGTGAAAAATGTAGGTAAACTGCGGTCGTGGCGTTGCGGCTGAAAAATTTATCATAGGCCAGAGAATGCGTTGCTCTCCCTATCCTGGCGCCTGATCAGTTGTTTCAAGCGAATTTCCAAACGAAACGTTGAATTTGCAATTCGCCCGCAATTTTTCGGAGCTACGGCGTCGAAAATGTCATGTAGTTACAGGATGCCTGGAAATCAAGCCGAAAGAGATGCATCGTGTACGCGTTCGCATTCCCATGAGCTCCGCGTGTGTTTATGGGATGTGCCAGAGACTTTCTTTTAAAATCGTGAGAATCTGAGAATCGTGCCAGGGACAGCAAAAAAAAGTGTCACTGGCGCGCATTGTTGAAACGGCCGTAAGAAACGAATATAGAACGCGCGTCAAATCGTCCATCCGAATCTGCATCGAGTGAAAAGCCCCACTCGATTCTCCGAGAAGATTGCCTTTAACGACAGACCCCATTGTGCGCCCCCTTAACCACATGCACGCATACACACATACGTGCGGCTCAAAGAAAGTTTAGAGGCTCTCTCTCTCTCTTTCTCTCTCGAAGACAAAAGGGAAATTTCAGATTTTATCCCTTAGGCGGCTCGTTTATCCGCCATCCACACACGAAGGGAGGTAGAAACATTTATTCCCAGCCATTCGTCATTGTTGACCTACTTTTCGTACTAACAGCAGCAAAGTATATATCACACATAGGAAGTGTTGAAAAAAGAACGAGTTAAGGGGCGTGCGTCCCTGTTTCGCTTTTTTTAATCGATCGCCGCCAAAGTTTTCGCGCGGAGGAGTAGGACAACTGCAGCAACATTAACCCGCACGCGTACTACTCTCAGGATACGTCCAGTCCAAGGCCGCTAGCGCTATATATATGCCCCCGCGATACCATAGCGCGAATGACGCGGTGCAGCGAGTCGAGCATACGGTCACGCGACTTGCCGGCCTGCACGCAATATATCCCTGCTCGTGCGCTCTCTCCTACACCCAGAGAGACGCACACACACCGTTGTACGGATTATTCCCACGCGGTCAGTATTCCTAGGCCTGCATCCAGAGCCTCCCTCCCTCTCTTGATTCTGCTCTCGTGAGAAGTCGGCGCGTCTGTAATTTCGCGGCGCGATGAGTCCCTGCGGAAGCTGCGCGCACGCGAGAAATCTGTATACGCGGTAAGCTTTTGGCGTAGTCCACGAAATAGAAGCGTTTTTTTACACAAATGAATCTGCTCCCGAATCGCGAGTCCCATCACACGTGGAAAATCTAGGAGTTCTCGCTTTCGCGCGCCTATATGGTAAAAAAAAGTGTCGAGCCAAATCGAGCCCTGCCGGCAACTCTCTTCACTCATATAGCTCTTCTTTTTCCCGCATAAGCCGTATGTCTGCGTATACCTGCGTATACACAGAGTTCGACGGGGTCTAGGGCCATATAAGCCGCAGGATTTTCCAAGCGACCAATTAAACGGGACCCAGGGTGGTTATAGGCTAGGTGAAAAGCCTTCTCTTTCCCACGCCGCGAATTCCACGCAGCCAGGAGGCTTGCGAAAGAGCGGCAGCGCTAAGAAACGCCGATCGATCGGTGTCTTGCGCGCGAGCGGCTAGAGCCTCTTATGTACGCACCTACGCTTGCCTTCGACTCGGTTTGCTCTGCCGTTGCCGCTGTCGTCGAGTTCGCCGGCACCGCCGCCGGTAATGGATCTTAATGACCGACGCGATCCAATTTCCTCTTTCTCTCCCGCGGCGTGCCAGTCTCGCGCTCGCGTTCTATGAGTCTTCGACTGAGGGTGACAGACACCGAGAGCGAGCGAGTGCAGTGGACGAGCGCGTGAGGCTTCGCCGCTTTTCCTTAAGCTTTTGAATATAGTATATTGTATAGCAGACTGTTCGCGGCACTTATCGTTCTCTGCACTCCCTTGCTTCGAAGCCGCTCTCGACTTTGCAACGTCTCGTACAGTCTAGTCACACTCGCCAACGACACTGGCGCGAGGCTCTCTTGATTTTTATTGCCTGCATTTTGATAATTACGAGAGCGTCGTTAGCCCCGAGGAGAGGTTTTCTCTCGCAGGTAATTAAGTGGACGTAAAAGTGCTCGAAAGAGAGCTCTCGATAGCTGCATAACAGCCGGAATAACGAGCAATTACACAGGGTTTCTGCATAAGTGCGCTTATATTACACTTACTGATTCATTCGACCCTCGGTATACACTACAGTACATACACATTTGACGTTTCAACAATCCGTACGGAAACGTGAAACATTTGCCTGCCATTCCGTGGAATCGAGTTGGCTATTCTAGAGAGCTATTCGAAAACTCGAATTTGCCTATTAGCATGCTATAATTAGCCGCTTCCTTCTCGCTACGAGATCGATTAAAAATTCAAGTGTCTTTGGCTAAATAAAGCCGGCGGCTGATCTATTTAAGCGAGCGCGAGAATTCATTGGGTCTGAAATAGAGAGGAGACGCGGGCCATTTAATTAGTGAAAATTAGCCGAGAGAGAGAGAGAGAGAAAGCGGGGTTATATTATAGTACACACAGAGGTTGGAATCGTAATCACAAGTGCGAAATCCGCGTCTACGCGTTATTAAGTCGTCCACTCCGATTCCGCAACTGCTCCCTCGGGTACGACGAGGAGAGAGAGAGAGAAGATTGTATATGCGGGTCGGGCGGACGGAAAAATAAGAAAGGTAATAGGCGTCGAGCCGCGGGTGTATTACGTAAGTTAGACTCGTTGACTGTCGCTCTTGGGAGCTTTTCTTTTTATATCGACCGGGGGGGGGGAAGGGTTTTAATTGCATCTCGGCTCTCGGCGCGCTTATCGCCTTGAAACGGAAAGCGGATTCCTTGAGCCACTCGATATAGTACAGATATTGCTTTCCTCGCTTGTGATCGATACGTATATATACTACATAAGAATGCGGTCGCAAACTTCGTTGACCCTGTATAACAGCTCCAGAAAGACAAGCCGTACACTTTTGACTATTCACCGAAGACAAGCGCCTCGCGCGCCGGCGTATATCGCGGCCAGGATCCGTGGGCCTCTCTCGCTTAAACGCTCGTAAAAAGGAAATTTAATCTCGGCACATGGCTCGACGTGTCCGTCCAAGCGAGAGAGAGAGAGCCCGCGGTTGTAAGTACATATACGAAAAAAAAACGTCTGAGAAAGATCCACGGCCGTGATAGTCTTATGGCACACAGCGGCCGAGTGCATGGGGTACACGTTATATACGTAGACACGCGGCCTGACTCGCCAAGAGCTCGCGCGACCTATCGCAAGCTGAAGCCTTCAACCTCCGGTTCAACGGACGCCCGCACTCGGCGTGACCCCCGCTCTCTCTCTCTCTGTATGTATCTCTATGTATATACGTATATATCCCCTTGATCCGACATCTTCTATATAGCTCTCGCGCGAGTACACACCGCTGGTATCTGTAAGGTATTAACTTGGAGCGTGGTCCTCTCTCCATCCGTCTTTCTCTGCACGGAAGTGTGAAATTCGGAAAATCAAAATGCGATCAATTAAAGTCAATCGACACGATTAAAATTTTGAACGTTGGATTTTGAAAATTGTTAGACTACGGTATAGAACTGAGAAAGCAAGGGAGGGATGCGTATATACAGCTCGTTTCATCGGTTATCAAGCCATCGTCTGTGCTCGTGACGTCGACATTACGACTGACACTGATAGCGGCGCATCCCTTGTTCCACTATTCTGAGCACCGACAGCTTGTTCGAACGCCCGACGGAACGTGGAAGAGAGAGAGAGAGAGATGACGTGGAACACATCGACAGAGCGAGAGAGGACAATATGGAGGAGTCCGTCGACGCGCTCGCATGGAAAATACATTCCAATTGGATTACGGTATATACACGCCAGCAGCCATAGTCAGTGTGCATATACATACATACATATCTATAGAGAAACACCTATATAGGCGAGCGCGATGGCTGCTCGCGGATCGGTGAATGGGTCTAATTCATCGGGCGCGCGAGCCGCACAGCGGTTCTCATGTGCAGCGCTCTTTTCTCTCTCCTCGCGATTGCCGCGACCGAGACCCCGTTCGTATCCCCGTGCCTGCACAGCTTTCGCCGGGCCTCCGCTTACCTCTCCTCCTCCCTTATATTATGTGCCAGCCTGGCTAGCTGATATGCCGCTTATACACCCCCCTTTGTTCGCCGTGATATTCGATTGCTGAGGACTGACCGATTAATTGGCCTCGTATAATTGACTACGGACCAGCTGGACCGAGAGAGAGGGGGATCGTGTTAATTAGTTTGGCGCAAATGTGTGGGTATAGGTGTGGATGTCCGTGTATATGCGGCTCGCGCTTGTACGCGCGACAGCCGCTCATGCGAGCTGATGCGGATGATGATGAGCGCGAATGCATTGAGTGAATGCAGGGAAATGGAGATTGGCGAGAGCTAATGGTGAAATTATTTGTTTTTCCCCTCCTTTTTTTTCTCTCTCTGGATATAGATTAAAAAAATTTCCTTCGTCTATTAGAATCAAATTTATATTACGCAAAGAATTTAGATAAACCTGTATAATACTTGTATAGAGAGCGTATCGCGATGGCTTACGATATATGTTTGTCTAAGATTGTAAAACAAACGGACGGTCTATCTTCATTGATAAGCTGCCTATATTGGAATTCATATAGACGAAGCCAAATTTCTTTACACTATTGTACATGTTTACCCAGCATACACGTACACCCAATTTGACATTTCACAAAGTATACACGCAGACGCACGGTAAAAGCCCGTGGAGGGGAAACAAAAAAATTCCTCGCTCGCGTCGCTCTCGTTTGTACATACGCGCTTGTAAAACAACGATATCCCCCCCCCCCCGACTCGCACTTCCTGAGCCCTCGTCGTTCATCAGACGCCTCTCGTTATGTTCCATTCAGAAGCAATACGCGCGTGCATGCACGTATACTATACACGCGCGGAACAAAAGCAGCGGGAATCCGAACGATTGTCCCTCGCTCAATTATCCGTTCTTCCAACAAAGGGAGAAAAAAAAATGTCGCGGGGGAAATTGAAAGCGCGATAGGGGACCGGCATGTAGGTGCAGGACATCGACGCGTCGTCGATATGTGCAGAGGACAACCGTACGCCCGGGCCTAAGCTTAATAAAGCCCTCTCGGATCGCGGAGGAGCGAGACCGCACGGCTGCAGCGCGTGAGAGAGTGGCCCGCGGTATATGCATAGGAGGAGGAGGAGGAGGCGCGAGTACCGCAAATCCAATTGCTCGCGATAATGACGCGTAACTGCATTTTCCGGGAGAGGTGCGGCAAAGCCTTGCTTCCCCCTCCCCTCTTTGCTATATGTACCATGCACGTGCGCTGGCTTACCGGGAGCGATAAGCGAGAGCAGATCCGTTAGACCAGAGGTCAGGGGACACGGGATGCCAATGTTATTGCCGCGCGCATACAGCTTTACTACTCAACCTCCCACGTACCTCGTTCTAGGCCTGAGTGGTAACCTCTGATAAGCACTGAGAGTGCTCGCTCCTATTATAGCTGTACGAATATTTTTTATTAAATTTTCTTAATGATCGAAAATTCTAAAAGTGTAAAAAATAAAGTTCGAACAAAAGATTTCACGAAATAAGCCGTTTTGCCCTAATGACTACTTAAACGGAAAGTGAAACGATCTCTCGCTGTACGTTCGCGAAATGAAAATTTCTTAGCATCGAGAAAACGAGAAACTTTTCTTAGCGGCTCGCTCGCGAACTACATTGAAAAAGAAAGTACGTATCTTTTTTTTCTTCGCGTCCAACGCGCGAAACCCGCAAAACACTTTCGAGACTGCGTTATTCAACTCCGCAAATTATTAAATAAACGTGTGAAAATATCAATTTTCCCCAGGCATCCCAATATCACGTAGTTTCGCGCGAGCTATCACATTTTCGCATCTTCTGCCTTTCCTCCTCCTCCAAAAAAAAAAAGAAAAAAAAACTGAGTCTCGTATCGCCAACCACAAATAGAAAAAGTGTGCTACCATTTAAGCATTCTCCAAACTACACACAATATCCAGCGTATACCTCGTTCCCAGAACACGTCGACAAGTCACGAGCTGCGCCACGACGAAGCCTCTGCGTCTCGTTCCACTTTTCTCTCTGGACTCGTACTAGTACAGAGAGGGGGGGAAGGCGAACGATCGCGACAGAGACGCGCGGAAATGCGATTAAACCGAGAGCCGCGCCCGATATCCGAGAGCGAAAACGGACTGCTTAGTACGGAAGCGACGGGGCGAAGGGAAGGCAGTGTAATCGGACGAAATTATCCCGATGGCTTCACCCAAGCAGCGACGGAAGGGGGGCCGAGGTAAATATCTCGCATTGCTCGCCGATACCGACGCGGGGGACCTCTCCTCGTCGAATTAATCATCACTGAAAGTATGCTCGGGGGTTATTCTGATATTGCCGAGAGCGATTGGGATTCGCGGCGACGCAAATCAACAGCGACTATATAGCTCTCGAGCCTTTATAATCGGCGTAAAACCGGAGCTGTTCCGTTTCTTTTTTTCTTCCTCGCTCCTTTTTTTTTCTTCTGCTCCTGGAAATGATTTTACGATCGTTGAAACGTGTTTTTTAATCGCTCTAAGCGGAGCTGCATGTTGTTTCGTAACTGCTCCGACGTGATTATTTTAAAACTTCTTCGATGTGCCGGATTGTTATCCAAAGATAAGTTTAACGGTTAATTACAAAATCATGAAAAAAAAAAGAATTCTTTATCCCCCCCCTCACCCTTTGATCCGAATATTAAAATGAGATTAACTCTCGAGAAAGGTTAGCGAATGAAAGAAAAAAAAACATTTAAATTACTTTTCCTCGACTTTATGAGCTTTCGAAAGTCAAAGTAGCCATGAACAAAAAAAAAAGAGCGGAAGAGGAGGAAAAGCTCATTTCCAAACAAACAAAAAAAAAGTTATTCACTCTCGCTGTATTTATTCATAGGAGAAATACGAGAGGGAGTACATACGGCGAAACGGCTCGACGGACCCGGGAGGCGATTTAACACAGCCGCAGAAAGGCAGAAAAACATTGGAAAGAGAAGACCCGCGAAAAAACATCCCTCGGAAATAACAGCAGAATACGAAGAAAAAAAAAAGGGAAATGACGAGTCCATAGTTAAAACAGTTTTGCGCGCTCTTTGCGAAGAGGCAGAGCTTTGGAATAATCAGAGCGTGCAATCCTCCTCTCTCGCGCGACAATGAACGAACACGGGAGGAATTCGCAGTGGCTGCTCATTGATCCTTCAAACTCCCGCTACTCCGTCAAGCGGCCGTTGTCCGCTCCGTCTCTCGTCATTAGCGTATACGCGACATCTTCCGTAACGGTGAGCTTCGCTTGCTTTTAACCGCCTATAAAGCGGCGCCTTCTACTCCTTCAAACGTTCTCTTTCTCACGAAGCACAGTCGCGCGAGCCGCTTACCGCGCCGAGCTTCTTCGATGCTTAGGCCTCTCCTCTGTACTCTTTCTCCATTATAGAGACACTCTTTTTTCGTCGTTCCCTTCGAGAGATGTCGCGCAACCAGATCGAAAATTGCCAAAATCACGCGAAGCGCAATTTACTCGGCAAATCGTCGAAAATCTCACAGGCCTGCTGTCCCGTTATTCAACTGCCCCCCTCCTCCCTTCAATAAGCTCGCCCCGCTTTGTTCGGGTGGAAGCATACGAAACCGTTCTTTTCCCTCGACGACCGTAGCCAAAAAACGCTACCTTCTATTAGACATCCACCGAGAGAGAGAGAGAACCGAAGAAAAGTTGAATTCTGCCAAGCAATTTTGAAAAGTGTACTCCACGAGAGCTCGCCTTCTCCTTTATATAGAATCGCCGCGAAGCTATCCAAGCGCGCGCTTGCTGGGCAAAGCGAAAAATTCCACGCTCGGAAAATAAATCTCGATGTCTAATGGATTTGGCGCGCACACTGTGTGTACCCTCGTCTCTCTCTCTCTCTCTCTCTCTCTCCCCAAGCCACTTTGGTATCCCTCCGGATACCGCGGTCTTGCGATGCCACGAGATATCGCCGCCGCATCCGTGTCTTTCTTTATCCTCTCTCCCTTCTTTACCTTCTTTTCTTGAGGTATAAGGAAGACGGGGGGGGGGGGAGGAGAGTCAAAGAGCACGCGGATCACTGACCGCTCGCTGTAACTTCGTGACGGAACTCTCTCGCTATGGGCTTCTCTCTCGTACGTTATGTGTGTATAATACGTGTCCACGGGGAAAATTATTTACCGAGATTCTTTTTTTTTATTCTGCCTTGTCCCAAGAGGGACACGAGCCCGGTATAGGCAAGACATGACCGAGACTCGTGTAGACACGCGTCGCTGCCAAAACTGTTTGTCTTTTAAAAAAATCTGTTCTCTATCTCGAAAGAGCTGTTAAAAGACTTAAGGAGGCGAGAAGAGAATGATTGTAGTATAGAAGTGTCGAAATGAACGGGCCCGTTCTGGTAAGAAGCGGCCTGATTTATTAATCGTCGGATTTTTTAGAATCTCATTTTTACAAAATAAAAGAAGTTGGGCTTATGAAATGGGCTCAGTCTCTCTCCCTCACTCTCTCTTGAGAAAGAAAAGATTGCTCTTAAATCAGAGGTACTGCGTACAGCAAGAAGTGAATTATATATATAGATATATACATATACATCTATATGTGGAATATAAAAAGTGCAATACCGTGAATCCAATCTTGCAAGATATATAGGCATATCGAGCGATACATTGGTACACTCGACGTTTCGTAATGCCCAGAGTCGGCAACATATAATGCCACCGAACTCGTCCTCGAATTCTCGAACGAGTTACTAACCGAATTAAAGTTAACACGTGCTCGCTGTAAAGCGCTATAGCGAATCATTACGACACACGTCTCGACACACTAAATTAAAAAAAAAATGAAACGCAATCGTATATATTTAGTGTTTACTTTTGAAAACGATTTTCAAAATTACACTCGGTTGTGGGGCCTACACGGACGTTTAAATATTCCTGTTAACGCAATGGCTTTTGATAAACGCTAAATGTGTTCTACCGCGTAGGTTTTTATAACAGCCGACGCTTTACAGCGTTTACACCAGCATATACGTTTTGAGCTTGAAGAAGACAAATTGCAAACGGTACTCGGTTTCAAAAGAACAGCTCTCTCTCTCACTCGCGCGAACGTTTCTTTGTGATGTACCTTTTACAACAGGCTACCCTTTGTAAAGGCCAGCAGGTGAAAAGAAAAGCCGCGTTTAAAAGGCAAGAAGCCCAGGCTCTCTCTCTCTCTCTCTCTCTCTCTCTCTCGAACATAATGCACGCACATACACTAGCTCTCGTCTGTAAACTAAAGCAGCATTTTTCGACCCACATTTTCCCAATTATTCCACTTTCACCAAAATTCATCGCTGTTATTCAATACTATCCCGCTTTACCCTCGTCCCGTATTTCACATACTAATCGAAAGAGAGAAAGAACAGAAAAAAAAAGAGAAAAGCAGAACACTTTAAAAGCCCTAGGCTGAAGCACTTGAAAAGCAGCAGACGAGCAGAACACACTGTACACTAGCATCACAAAGCGACCACACTCGTCTACACCATGTACAATGCACCACATCTCGAGCGAGCATGTGTGTGTATGTCTGAGAGAGAGAGAGAGAGAGAGAGAGAGAGAGAGAGAGAGAGAGAGAGAGAGAGAGGAAAAATCTCCCTGGGGCAGACACGAATCGACGGGCATGCATCATTCATAACCGGTCTCTCCAGTCCTCATTACGCGTGGGACTCGTGACGAACGATTTTCGAAGGAGGAAGCGCCGAAGATCACGCGAGAGAGAGAATCAAGAGCGATATGCCTTAGAATTGAGGACCACGTTAATATGCAGGGACGTGGGGGAGAGAGAGAGAGAGAGAGATGGTTCTCTTGGTATATGTTCTGGATTATACACGAAGAGATTGCTCGCTTGGCAATTCTCTCTCTCTCTCTCACTTGGACGTAATGAGCGGCTACAACGAGAACTACCATAGTCGTATAACTTTCGCGCCCGATCTCGTCGGATGGGATTTGGGTTGGAATCGACGGTGCAGCCGTGTCCCGTCGTTACAGTCGCGCAGGGCAAACGGATCAAGACTCACCGTAGACGCTCATTTGCTTTTTACGACTGGCGCACTCGAACGTCTCCCGACTTCAAATATCGCTGATGTATTTACCTGGAACATACAAATACGATGGGCTTCATTAATATTCGCTATTACAAAGCTTTCGGATTTATTACAATAAGTTAGTGGATTACGAGAAGAAATGAAGGGGTTTGAAATTGAGCTCGAACAACGTTATTATCCGCCCGCGGAATATGAGACTCGTATTATCCTCGGGCGATTTCAGTTAACCGCAACTCGACGACTCGGATTTTTATTATTATCAGCATAACTCGGCTGAGAGACGCGGGCTTAATGACGACGCTACGCCAAAAGTCTTAATAATCGCGCGATTTTAGCGTTCTCCGAATCACTGACGAATTTACTTCTTCCTCTCTCTCTCCCTATGCACATTTCATAAAGATGCAACGTCCGCGGCTTACGAGACAATCTCCTCGGCCAATTTCCATCTGATCGATATCGGTATAAAGAAACGAAAATTTTCCGAAAGCTCCTTTGGCAAACTTTCGTATACAAGCCCCGAGGATACTACATTTTCGCACAAACACCCAAGAAGAGTATCAAGTACTTGAAAATTTTCTTATTCCCCCCTCCCCTAAAAAGTATGAAAGACCCGAGAAAGTATTCAACGTCGTACGACTCGTAGAGGAGGGCCAATGCGACAGAGGGTGAGAGTCGGTTCGTCGTACGTTTCCGCGTGTGTCCCCGTAATATCGGCGACTTATCGACTTTTCGCTCTCTCTCCCTCTCTCGTCAACGACGTTATTGTCGGGCGTCGTGCCGGTCACGAGAGCCCGACTCTTGGCGAAAGGATTATCTACGGCTTCCTTCGCCGGCTCTCTATACACTCATCGTGGCCTCTAACGAACGCCGAGCCGTATCGAGACCCTCGCGTCAAAACTCCACTCTGGTTTCTCTCTGGACCGCCCTTTACTCGTGCAATTTACGAGGACCCATGGCCAGAGCCATGGTAACTTATCTGTCCAGGCCCTATACTCAAGAGCCTTACTCTCGTCGAATATTCGATGTATACATGTACGTCCAGAGTCTCTCTCACGCCAGTCTACGAGGAAGCGAATCAAGCTCGCTCGTGTAAATTATATTTCCGACTTCAAAGGCGCCGATGGAGCGATAAAAATGGAGTAATCGAGTTTTAGCGCGAGAGCCGGGAGTAACGAAGTGCGTATTGAGAGCCGATGATTGACTTGCCAAATGAACTTTGCGCTCTTTTTATCTCGTTATTAACGCTTCGTTATGTTCAAAGAAGTGCGCGCTCGTTCGATTTTTCCATCGAATATTTGCATTTTCAATTCAGTCGAGCGAGAATGACAAGTTGAAAATAAAAAAGAAGATCGTAGCCTTCGCAACAAGTTCGCTGATTAAGAGGCGCGAAACAAAACATTAAGATCGTCTTGCCTCCTTCCTATCTTTTTTTCGCTCGAGCGGCCTCCTCTCCGGCGGCTAACAATAAAAGCCAGTCGACAGACGCACATAATGACAGCGAGAATCAGATAAACACGACATTAAGATTTAGACTCGTAAGCCGAGGCTCTGCTCTCTAGTATTAATTTTCACAAAAAAATAATCGTTCGCCAGCTACAAACAATGAGTTATTCATCCTGCGGAATGACAATATAAAGATAACGCGGTGAATTTCAGTACACTGCGCCTACACGCGGATCGTTTCGTCTATTTTTAGAAAAACCATTGTCGCCTATTGCCTGGTGGAAATGTTACACCGGAGTCTCTCTTTCGCGCGCGCGCGTGTGTGTGTTGTTGCAGGCGTCTAGAGTTTATGGTAACTCTAAACTCGCGCTGATTATGCCAGAGTACTCAAATGGCTAATTTTCTTTGCCCTCGTTCTTTATTTCTCGACGACCTTCGCTTCGTTACAATAAACCCTTTAAGAATAATAAAAAAAGGCCTAGAAAATTTTTTCGCATCCAACAGTCTCTCAGCGCCCGTCACTATTCGCATTACCATTTCACCGCTAATTTTGAAACGCGTAAGCACGACGCAGGCTGACGTTAATTAATTCGACGCGGCAACGCGTATACTCGCGAGCGTAATCAAACGAGAAATGCACGTAAAAAAGCAGAGATTAAAACGCAAAATTAATAAGCTCCGCTGTTAGGGGCTGCAAAGTTGGAATTATTGAGGGACAAAAAAAAGGGCCGTCATCGCAATCCTACGCACGTCAAACTTTCGTTAACGAGGACGCTTCTCATTGCCGCTTGGTACAAAGGGCATTCGCACTTTATACCTTTTTTTCGGGTTGCTCGTATAAAAAGCCGGAAGACAAAGTGTACCCTCAAGCCCAGGCAGAGAGTGAGGGCTTAGTTTTTCGCGCGCGCGGGCGTAACGCCTTTAGCAAGCGCGCGCATTCATAATCAGCGTTTCACTTTCGCTCGGGTATGGGGTTTTTCATTGGCGCGCACAGCGGCAGCAGCAGGCGCGCTATCTTCGCGGCGGCAGGCACGAGCTGCTTCAATTATCAGCCTCGCCCACCTATACGCGCGGATTACGCATTCCGTTTTGTTCAAAGCCGAAACCTGGAGGCGACGTCGAAAGAGAGAGAGAGAGAAAAAGAAGGGGTATAATGGAATTGTCGATGGTTTATTCTTCTTCTTTAACGCCGCTTTTATATCCGTAGCGCGGGCCGCTCATTTTTTCTTATCGCCTTACCCCGCGTCGACTGTAATATCTTTTCTCTTTCTCTTTTGTCCCGCTCTCCCAACTTCAATGAACTTTCGAGCGGTAGTTTCGCGAAACAAAGAGCCAAACGTAATTTCAAACGACCGGGCGGATAAAAAAAGACGAGAATTTGGAAAAAAATTTAAGCTTACGCGTACGAACGCGCGCGCGCGTAATTTGTCGCGAGTTACGTTTCATAACGAGAAGAAAAGACAAGCCGCGTAAAATTTAAGCGCAAATTAGATGCAACGGCATGCAAAACAACAATAAAAAAAAAACGAAGGAATAAAGCAACGATAGAGTAATGTCCGGCCGCGTGCTCTATCGTTAAATCAGGTATATACATCGTACGAGTGCTTACCGGGACAATGAAAAGAAGAAGAAAAAAAACACGCGGAATCGCGGCTGGCGTTAAAAGGAGAAGTCAAAGCGATTCGAGACGCGTGCCAGATTGTCGCGACTAAGACTAATGGGGCTCTCTCGATCGCGTCATCCGGCGCGTAAGAGGAGGCACGCGCATATCCGCGCTGCGTAGGATTATAAACGCCCGCCGCGGCGTATTAACGAGCGAGCCATACTGCCAGTCGTTCTGTTCCTCTTTCGAGCATCGTCGAACGAAAAGAGAGGCATGTCAAACCTCAAGCGCGGTTGGCTAAGGTTTTCCCGCGGCAGCTGGTTTCCTCACTTCTTTTTCCATTTATGCTCGATAGAAAGTAAAACGTTGAACCACGAAAAAAATATTGGAATTTTCTCGAGTAATGAAAATAGAAATTATCAAATTATACCGTATACGTGTATATGATCTGCGACAACGACAGGTAAACACAACAGCTGGATAAATTCCAAGACACATTGACGTAGTTTGGATTTTCAGAAAACTATCTACACCACAGACACAAGCGACAGAGACATAGTCTGGGAATAAAAAGGAAAAAAAAATAATGCATCGCAGCTCTTCCAAGAAATTGAAGATCGACACGCGGCCCATTACCCGCGTCGGGAGCGCAGCTCGGATAAAAACGAGTCGTTTTCTCGTCCATCTCCTAATGTAAGATCAGGTCTTAGAGAGAGCGAGAGGAGGGAGAGCATCTTTATTCTCAGCGGCTCTCTCCCTCGCCGCAGGCGTACTTATATGCAAACGAGCACTAGCGCGCGAGATAGAGTCCGGCGTGAGAGATAAGAATGGAATTATGTGAGTGTAGCCCGCTGCGGGGCTGACTCATCTCGCCGGAGCAACGCCTCCTCTTTCGCTTCCTCGCCGCGTTTGCCGCGTGGATGGAAGTTGGAGAGCCGGGTTTCTTTTTTTATTTCCCCCATCCTCGACAATACGATGCGGTTGTGCGGAGGGATTTTTCTGTGACTCTCCATCTTTGGCGAAAACTTTTATGCAACCGCACGAAACGGGTAAACGGCTTGTTTTTAGGACCGACACCAGTTCTACTGATCAGGACGACTTTTTGTTTTGACGATCGGAGAGAGAGAGAGAAGGCCTGTGTATGTTTCTATTAGTACACGCTGCATCCCGATAAGTCGACCTGACGTTGTCTATATATACACGGGGATTTGGTTTTGAAGGAAAAAACGAGTTCAACGATAGAGTAAATGAGAAACGTAAATTGTGTATAAAATATTTTACTTTTTTTTTCTTTTTTGTACAAGTGCACGATGGAAAATATAATGGAACTGAAAATGAATTTACTCTAAGGTACGAGCTAAAATTGAAACTTTATAATAATCAACTCTATATAAGATTGTCGAAAGCAAAAAAAACTGTCAAATCCTCCGTAATTCTCTCAGCAAGTTACTTTCCCATGATTTCCAACGAGTTTCCAGGACGCGCTTCAAGTTCTAAATCAATCGGGCCCTCCAAAAAGACGACGCTAACAAGAGTGCCTAAAGAAGTCCCTCTTGGAAAATTAAGGATGTTCGCGCGTGAGCGAGCATAGCGGGGGGAGGGGGGAAGGGGCAGGAGCAAGAAGCGCCGAGGCGCAAACAAAAAGCATGTCTGGCGTCGTGCTTAGGAGGAAAATTTAATAAAACACCAGCACAGTGCCGGCAGCCTTGCGCCTCACATCCAGCTAAAATGCAAAGCACGTAGCGACGCGCGAATTTTCACAGGCTCAGGCCGCGAAAGTGCGCGTGTAACGGCAAGCGTCGTCTCTATACCAAGTTAGAGAGAGAGAGAGAGAGAGAGAGAGAGAGAGAGCGCGAGATAGAACAGCCGAGAGGCTTGCCGCTCTCGAGAAAATGATAAAACTCTCCGGGGAGAAATTTATTACGCGGCTGCCATCGTCCTCCCACCCCCCGAGTATTTTCTCCGGCGCACTTGGCTTTTCAGCAAGTCGAGAGAGGAAAAGAAGTGGCCGAAGTGCCCTGTCTGCGCCCCACGGCCACTTGTGACTACCCTGCCGCGACGAGAACAGCTAAGAGAGAGAGAGAAAAAGGTCAGCGTGATGGAAAGGGCCCTTTGATAATCAGCAGACGCGCGCCATGACGCGATCGCCGCGGGACGCGCAGACACTTGTTGTCCTGGGAAAGCCACGGTGTCTCTGCCCCCTCCGGCCACGTGCGCTCTTTCTCACTGCTCATCTTTTTTTGGGCGACCCTTCTTTTTAACTCTAACGATGAATTCTTTTTTATGCCTTTCTCGTTTTTTTTTTCTTTTTTAGTTTCAAGTAGTGCATAAAGGTCGGTACTATTGAGAAAACGCGAGTTTTCCAAGTGACAACGTAGATATATTTCTGGGTAGAACACGAGAAAAATTTTAGCTGAATATCGGGTAAAATTGGCTGTGAGCAGTTGGTAACGATTCACTTTTCCGTACGTTCGGGAAATAAGTTTGAACGAGATTTTATATACAAGTTCAGATGATTTTTAGCTTCGCCGGACGAAAAGTTTGCGACCGCCTTTTTAATCGTTTTATCGCGCGGTTCAGGCTAATGGAATTTTTCGACTGGTACTGCACGGCGGTCGCGCAAAATTTACGTCGATAAACTAATTTAAACATAAGTTAAACTTTTATGAAATTTCTGAATGTATGGTTCTAATAACAAATTGACAAATTAGCGTCAGAATTTGTTTTATACAACTAGTGCTCCTACAAAGTATAAAAGTTTTTGCATTCGCTTGTTTATTTCACGTTTCGAATTCCGCTTCGATGTTTTGAATTTCTGATAAATGTTAGTTTTTTCCACAAACAATTACTCATCGTTTATAATTTTATTCGTCCTACTCTCATTATTAACGACTCGAATATTCAATGCGTCAACAACAATACAATAATACCAGTAGGTAAATACAGCGCTCCAAACTATATATCCATTCGTCTATTGTGTCTGAAACTGAAACTAGTTTTATATCGCCCGAATAATCGCAGTCCTCCTTTCTTTAATGATATTCTTTTCATTACAAAAGTTATACCCGCTTCAGTCTCGGAATCGCATTAAAAACTTCGTCGCCCGCAGTGCCATTAAACTTTTCATCTTGAAAAATGCCATTGAAAACTGTCCCACCCTTTCCTTTCTCTCCCTCTCCCTCCAGGAAATATCCACTCAATTAAGCCAAGAAAATGGCAATTGAAAAATCTCCGTAGCAAGACGTAAATCTTGTGAAATCATTAATCTGGTATGCCGATGATAAAACTTCACCACGACCCCCTCGGTATAACGATCGCAAGGAAAAATTATGTACCGATAACGTACCGGACTACAATACTTGAGCCCCCCACCTATTCTACCCGGGTTTGCGTGTCCCTGCCAGAAACTCGGCGTGGAAAAAGATTCTGCCTAAAAATTCCGCTTGGCCGCCTGTAATTCGTAAGACACGGGCTGCGCGCTACTTAGGCGACACACAATGTATACCCACAGACTGAGTCAGCACACGGCAATTCCAGGCGCTCGCGCACGTGGCTCTCTAACCCGATTTTCAGTTACGATAATAATTCCTTCCATGCTGCGGCTTTTTACCTCCCGGCGTCACACATACACACATATACACAGAAAACTACAGGGAGAGAAATGGTTAGATGTGCTCGCCTCGAGGTCGCAGACGACGCGTGTCACCGACCTGAAAACTAGTTTGTGCGCTTCGGTTTATATTCCCGTCTTTTTCCCCCATCGCTTTCCTCTTTATCTCTGCGTATACATAGCTGCATTCACAACAAGCAAACCAAGACGCTGAGAGATCGCTTGCGTATGTATACGCTGTACACGCGAAGACCGGAAATTATCGCTCGATTAATGAAAAAAAAAATTATACGGATACACCCGGTCGGCTTTTATCGATTTCTCCCTGGCGGTGCACTTACACTCAAAATTTCGTTGCGTCGATCGACGTGGAATGAAGAAAGAGAGAGGGAAAGCTAATTGGATCGGTGCGCGAGTCATGCAAGAGGCGTTACAACCCGAATTATATAAAATTCGTAACAAGGAATATATGCAGTATATGCCTCAGTTATCGATGCTACTATATTCTTCAAGGATTCTCATATGGATTTCTTTTCGAAAGCAAGGAATAATAATGAAAAGAAAAACATCAACCGAGGCAGTAGCGATGATGTTGCGTAACCGATCGCATACCGATCCCGCCAAGCTAGATGCGCAATTGCGCTGGATTAAAAAAAAAAGATAACAATAATCATAAAAATGACCAAGCAAACAGCTCAGTGGGTCAGCGAGTCGCGCGTTTAGTCGGTGCGACGAATCGAACAGGACGAGGGGAAGGGGCTAGGGAGGGAAGACAGGAAGCGCAGCAACGAGAGAGGCACACTTCGGGTTTGAGAGAGAGACACATACGTGCGCCGCAGACGGTTGCGGATGACTCGGAGCGCTCGTTAATGCGCGCCTCTTCCACCTGCGCCGCCTGCAGCGGAATAGGGGGGGAGGGGGCAAGGGGGCGGCAGCCGAGTGGAAAGAGAGGCACACACAGCACACGACGCTATGTAGCGTCCTTTTCTAGTTCTTTCTCTTTGTGCGCGCTGTGTGGCTTATTGCTCAATCCTAGGTATATATACGTATGTATCATGCGCCGACGCGCGCGTTCTCCTCGCTATATGCGAGATACACGTTGCATTTGGGAACGGGGACGGGAGGCGCTCTCTCTCTGTCTCTCTCTCCCTGTCAAAGGACTGCTCGTTTCTTTGCGTTACGACCGACTCGTATCTGCAATTCTGACGGAGATAACTGGGAGAGAGAGGAAAAAAATTCTTTTCTTTTCTTCAACGTTGCGTTGCTATTTAGTACGAGAGTAGAAGAAAAAAGTGAAAATTTGTTGTACTACACATTTCGGTGGTACCCCTGCATAAACGAATTACGACGACAATTATTGCTAAATCGAGAAACGCTGTGCGTCAATGCAATCTATACATACACGTTTCGCTGCACCGCCATTGCGAACGTGACCTTTCCCCTTTTTCCAGCTATAGTTCGTAACTGGATTTATTCTTTTCAAAGCGTCGGAAAATAATGATAACGCGGAGAATTGCCGGCCAACTTTCACCAAAGTATAAAAATATCGAAAATATAAGTACATTCGTTCGGCAAGTAATTAAGTATTCACGTATAAAGGCTTCACCTGGAATCTTCGAAAACTTCGGCCCCTCTAGGCCGCCACCCCATAAGAAATTAAACTCGCGCCGACAAACTCGTCTATAACCGCCGCCGCACGCGAGTGTGTGTAGGCTCTCCCGAGGGGGAAGACGAGCATCCGCAAAACAACAGGTTGCGCCTCGACGACTCTATACATACGCCTCCCCAGCCATATGCCTCGCTTCTGTGTGCCTCCCCCCTCCCTTCTTATACCTGTATTTGCAGGCTGCGAACGAAGAAAAAAAATTCCCGGCGAGAAATATAAGTTTTGAAAAATATTTTTTGCTCTTTACGGTAGGCGAGCTGGAAAGATATTGCGAGCGGCGTATGTACGCGCGCGCACCGCCTCGGGCCAGGAAATTCGATACGAGAGTGTGTGTTGTATACGCCGGTGGAAGCCACGTAGTCCCGTGGAATCCGGAGGCGCGTGGAATGCGTATAGTCGCGTTGGGAATTTCGCTGGCTGAGCAGCTGCGCCAGGCGTCAATCCTCGGCAACCACGGTGCGCCTCGAGCTTTTTCAAATGTGGATATATATAAATGCGCCGGAACGGAGAGGGCCCGTGATACGTCGAAAGCGTTTGGAGCTGTTATAAACGCATCGATTAGCGGGCCTGTATCCACAATGTGCCGATTGTTGCGCAATCCGCGCCCATACATAACGAGCTCGCACGAAAAATCACAAGCGTTTGAAAAATGGCTGTGAAAGACGTACGTGCATTCGTACACACACACACACACGTACACGAGCACACGGACGTTATCGGAATGATCACTTTCTCGCTGTGAATGCACTATGCGTGTGCCTGCCTACTTTTGACAGCGAGATCAAACACAATGCATCTGAAAATATCGCGGCGCAACGGCTAATCAAAGAACAAACGTAATGCGCCGATAATTCCCTCTCTCTCTCTCTCTTGCTTACATTTCGTTCATTATAATTTAGATATAGCGTTATTACGCGTATTGCTCAACAGCTTGCATAGATGGATGGATAGACAGGGAAAGAATGAGAGAGAGACGGACGCGCGAGCCCGTGAAATTTCGCAACCCGGAAAAAATGCGTTTTCGCTCGTTTCTCCTTTTTCAACCGCGTATATACCGATGACTCGACTTTCGATACAGAGGATATCGGACGCAACGATGCGCGGATATACTCTTTTTCTTGCTTCTTCTTTTTTTTGCCGGCCAAGGAATGACTTGCCGGTATAACACTCTCGGGCTCTTTGCGGAGGTGCGATTTTTCGCGCGATAATGGCGCCGTTCTCGCGATTTCCCTTAATTTCCATTATCGTTAGGGGCGTTGCGAAAAATCATTGTCGGTCCGCGGCTCGACTTTGCAGTACCGAAGAGAGAAATGAAACTTGAAAGAAAATAAAAGAAAAAAGATTGAGGAGTTTCGAACAAGTTAGTTACGGCGATGGGATTAAAGTTGAAATTTCCCCCAAGTGTTTATAGTTGGCGGTGGACGCTGTAGTCAAATTTTACACAAGTCCCCCGATGTACTTATCTTTTTGGCAACTCTCGCTTGGAGCGGCAAATCAAGCTAACTTCCGTATAAATAACGCTGGAGGGGTTAAAGGGCAACGGAGGGTGCCCGCACAAGCACATCGCTGATTGCGCCGCCAGTACATAGACCTTTCCGTGTACAACCGCGTTATAATGTATAGGAGGTTAGATGCAGCAGCAACCTCGGCGTCCAGCTAACTCGATTTCGCGCGACGAGCGAGCTTCTCTCCCCATGCATATACATGGGCCCTCATGTAGACAATGCCCGGGGGCCTGCGCTTCTACGGCCTGTTGCGTACCGTCCGATTGATCCGATGATAAGAAGGGGGGGGGCGAAGGAGAAGTGGCTAGAGAAGCGCGAGGATTTCGCCAACGAGAAAGCGCGGTTCCTTATGCAAGCTCCTACAGAGACACGATAAGTCGACGATCATTGCCCGCTTCCCTTTCCCCGCTACTGAACTTTTTTGATATGCAATGATCACCCCTATGCTTGGGGGCTGTTGCGCAAAACCTCGGTGGAAATTAGTGGGACCAGTGCTGCGTGTCTCCGATTTACGATATACGATGGAGCCCCTTCGTTTTCTGTGTATGCGTTATTTTCTTTTCTTTTTTTTTTTGCCTTATCGCACGGTGAGCTCTCGGGGGTTTTTCGGCCGCGATCGATATGCGGGCGGGCGCAAGGCCGCAGTGATATTTCATAATTTCACGTTCGAGAGGATGCAACGCTGAACGTGGCAGAAACAAAGGGAATTTTTCCAACGCGGCCCTGGATTTTCTCTCTTTTTTTTTCAGCCGCGCGCGCGTTTTCCAGTTATGGCGGTTCGCGTTTAATTACTGTGTAGGATTGCGAAAAGTCGAAAGAGGAAGAGAACTGCTGCTCCAGCTGCGCCGATTGAATTTTTATTGAGAGAACAAAAAAAATAATGAAACAAAAGTCTGATGGACAAGATGGCTCGGATTTTTTTTAGTGTCTGTATGGAAATTGATAATTGCGAGAAAGGAATTATTCAATATTTTGTTACTTTTTACTAATTGAAAAAAGGGGATAAAACAAGTTTTGTTACAGTAGCGTTATAAATATTAAACATTTTATCACCATAAACGTTTATTAAATTTCAAAATTGTATGATGAATAGACATAAGCGTTTTCGTTTCTTACGCCAGCTTTTCGAATATTGCAGGAGTTTATCTTAAAAGCCGGAGCTTAAAAAAAAGTTTTAAAATCAGTTTTTTTTTTAATTAGCGAGATGAAAGCAGAGAAAAATACATTTTTCACCCTAGGAATTTATGGAGAAAAAAAGTTATAAATTAATTAAATTAGTTAGCAAAACGGCGCATAGAACGTAATCCGACTTTTTTCAATAAAACTTCCGCCTGTAGCCCCGCTCTGTGTGCATTTAATAATTTTCTCCGCACAATCTCTCGCGTTGTGATTTATTCGCTGTATCCTTTAATAGCGCCTGCGTCTATACCGATACATCCACTTGAACGTCCAGCCTAATTAAATTCAACACTGCATCAAACCCGAGCAGAAACGAAATTTCATTAAATCGATAAACTTTTTAAACAACAACATTTAATCATCAAACTTTCCCAAGGTTTATTATCGATAATTCAAAATAACGCCGCAGTAAATATAACTTTTCGTCGTTTCCTCCTCGCGCCGATTCTTCATCCCGCCCTCTTGTAATTCTATTTCCAAACTCTTCCCGTGGTAAACTCCTCCCTTCGTGTTTTTATTTATAAAAATATTAAATCGTCGCACGTTCAACACCTACGTCAAATTTTTTTTGTTTCCCATGGCAAAAGTTCGCCGCCCGTAAATCCGGCAATAAAACAATCCGCAAGAGCCAGCGCGATGCTCCGGGAGAAACTTTCACCGTGACGGAAAATTTGTGGGAAACAGGTATCGGCCTCGGGGCTGGCTTTTTCAAGGCCAACGAGACCTGCCAAGTCCGAGGGGGGATACGACAGAGGGATGAATAGCCCAGCGAGTACCTGCGCCCGGGCGCGGTATACATAGAGAAAGAGATAAAGCGGCTAGAGGAGCCTTACGGCTCTGCCCAAATAGAAAAGCATTCTCCAAGCTTCCCGGATAATACGTCCTCCCCCCCTCTATTCTCGCGGTGGAGCGGGGAGACTTAAGTTCGAGGGTCCTATTCCAGCTGCACCTTCACTCGCAACGTTTTCCACGCCCTGCGGCCTCATAATCTCATGGAAGACAGGTTGGGGTCGAAGCGGCTCTCTCTCTCACAGCTGATGGGACATTAGGGCTTTGGAGGGACATGGCCCAAGGACTTACAGTGTCGTTTGTACGAGGGACTACTCTGCAAAGTGTGTTATTCGCGATAAAGAAATGCGAAACAACGTTGCGAATGCGTCAGCGGAAGAACTTGGGTGTATTATATATGAAAACGAAAAGAGGAGGGTAAAGAGAGAGAGAGAGAGAGAGAGAGAGAGAGAGAGAGAGAGAGAGAGAGAGAGGTGGCGCGCTACACTTACGAAATGGCCGCTCGCCGTTACTCGAGCAACCTCGAATTCAAAACAAACGGCTCCCCCCTTCCCCCACCCACCGGCCAACCTGAGCATGTGTATAAGTGGACAACTGGTTCCACCCACGAGGCTGCTGCTGTACCGTATAAGCCCCGAAGACCGAGCGCTCGAACCTTTGGCCGAAAGCGAAGGAAAAAAAGAAGGTGTATAACCGGGCAACGGTACGATATTCGCGGGAGATGTATCGCTTGGAGGAGTGTGCGCGGAGCACTTCGCAGAACAACGAGACAGAAAGAGAGAGAGAGAACGGAGGGAAAAAATTCGTTGGCCTGTAAGAGAGAGAGAGAGAGAGAGAGAGAGAGGGATAGAGAAAGAGAGTGGGACGAAGAGGGGCCCGGGTCAAGGAACCGAGAAAGGGCCCCTTCCCCTCTCTCTTTCTCTCTCTTGCTCGCTCGCTCGCTCCCGCGCACACGACTCCTTCCGTTCTCCCCGACTCGGAGGCACGTTTTCAGGGATACACGAAATTTATTGCCGTGCGCGTCGATCTAACCTGTGGATTTCTTTTATTTTTACAACTTGTCGACGAGGCTCTTAGTCTACAAGGGAGAGGAAGGTCTAAGCTCGTGCGCTCGAGACTGCAACTTGCCGAGATTTCCCGGCTTTTAACTTGGTTTCAAAAAGTTCCGAGGATCGTTACAAGCTTTTTTCTCTCTGCGACGTCCTCGATTGGACGAATCGGGTTTTTTTTTGGAGATAAGGCGATATTATGTTTCACTTTGTTTTCGCGGCGTATTTATGAGAGGTATAGTCGGACAAATTTATGAGCAATTGTATTAGCACAGTGAATTAATGAAAGTGCAAAGTGGCTACTATAGGAGAGTGTTTATGTTTCTTTAAATTAATAAGTTTGAGAACACCTTGGAAACACGCTTGAATTTCAATTGCAAATCGCTGTAGCTAAAATTCGATACGTCAAACGTTAGTCGATTTAATTTACGAATCGTTTGTAAGCGCGAGATTCATGGTATAATTTTATATGACGTAAAAAAAAGAATCGGAGAAATCCGAGAGCGTGTGCCTGCTGGTCGCGTATACGAACTTTTCGCACTGTAATCGCCAAGTCGTCTAAAATACGAAATTCGATTGTTCAAATTCGCGTTAATCAAAGTGCAAATATTATATACGTTTGTAAAGATTAATTGTCGACGTATTATGTTAACAGCTCGCGCTATCGCCCGACGGCGCACGGCTGCGATATCGCCCCCGAGAATCGCCCAATTACGAACGAATTAACAAAGTAAACATTAAGCACAGAAAGTGAGTGAGCAGAGAGAAAAAAACAAACAGCACACTCGAGATATAAAAAGAAAAAGTGCCTAAAATTTCGAATTCCACAGTCAGTATACCGCTTATGTTTCCGAACGACAAGTTATAATATTTATTACACATCGGAATTTAGATACGGAGCGATAAAAGTTCATGCGTATATAGGTGTCAGGTTGCAGGAGGATAAACAATAAAATAAAAAACGCCCAAGGCGACCTGGAATCGGAGCAGAGGCCTCGCGAGAGCGCGATGCAAACATTTCCCAACGACTTCCTGCCGGTCGTCGTTCTCCGTAGAGCCATCAACGATATACACCGAGTACATCCTCGGAGGCTCTCTTTCCCTGCGCACCTGGCTGCGCGGCGAAAGCGGGACTCCAACAGGATAACCGGCAACGCGCGCCCCTTATCTCTCGCGGCAATAAAACGAAGGAAACAAAAAAAAGCAGGGCTAGGACTGAGGAGAGAAAAAAAAGCTAGCAGGATCAACTGTTACGGGAGTGTATCCTTTGCGACAACTCGTCGTCGTCACGGTCGCTCGATCGCGCCTGCATACGTAACGAGAGAGCGCCTCTACGGCGCGCACTCTCTGCGTGTCTGCGGGGGAGAGGGGGCGGGGGACTCACCTGCGACGAGCTGCAGCGCCGCTGCCCGCATCCTCCGTCGTCGCGTGCTCCTGGTTTATCGTAGCCGCCGGCGATGACGGCCCGTCGTCGTCTCTACCCTCTGTCCAACCTCTCTCTCTCTTTCTCCAACTCTTCTATACCGGCAACAAGCGCAGCAGCAGCAACACTTTGGCTCCTCCTCCTCTCACTCCAGTCCCTCTCTTTCTTTCGCGCCGAGAGACTCCTGGCAGGCTGTGTGCTCAGAGCGCGAGCGGCATAGCTGGAGCGCAGGAGAGAGAGCCTCAGTCCCCTCGGCCAATAACGTGCCGCGGGCCCAGAGCGTGACTCAGCCGTCGTCGTTGTCGTCCTCCAGCACGACCGGGCCGCGCGCGCTCATCGAACACGCGGCGATCGTCCAACTGCTGCTGCTCCTGCTCCGGATAACGTGCGTGCGCGACACCTTCCCAAACAGATCTCCCTCTCTCTTGCTCACTTTTTTTATTGCGACACACTCGTTGGCACTCGGTATAGCGTTACTCTGTAGATCCTGAAACGTAGGACGCGCGAAAGAAGAAGAAGCGATAAATATAATAGCGTCCTCGCTGGCTTTATGTGTTATACGCCTAGGTAAACGCGCGTGCGGTACGCTTGTCTCGCGCGAGCGCGCGCACACACGAGACCGGCTGCACACCGGCGAACGAGATGCGCTCAGGTCGACAGCGAGGGCCGAACTGCCAGCGCCGACGCGACGACGGTGGCGGCGGCGGCGGACTCCGAACTCTCTCTCTCCCTCACCGACGCGCGGTGTGCGCGGCGGCAATGGCAAAGTAGTGTGCGCGCGCGCCCGATCACGGCTCCGCTCTTTACCTGGGAGAACGCGCGAGAGGACCTGGAGAACGGCCGCCGGGCTCTCTTCGGATTTCTCGAGCGCGCGCTCTCTCTCTCCTCCCCCTCTCCTCTCCCGTACCGTCTCTCTCTCTTTCTCGCTTACGCCCCCACTTCTTACCTTTGCCTCTCTACTTCTCTCTTTCTCGCTCTTCCAGCTCCTTTCCTCTTTCTTAAGTTTATGCTTCTCTGCGCTCGCTCGCTCGCACGCCCCGGCTCCCTCTCGTTCTCTTTCTATTGCGCCTTCGAAGACCCCCTCGACTACACCACTTATGCACTCGCCCTTTTTTCTCTACATTTTCCACCTTTGTACCGCTTCCCCCCTCTTCTAGGTCTTGCAATATCCACTTTTTGTTTACCAGCTCAATTTTTCTTCTTACCCACACTGTCGCCGATTTCTCGTTCTATTATCCCACCCACGCATTTTCCAATATGTTTCAGCGCAAATACGTCTGTTTATATAGTCTTTTACGCGGCTCCTTCGCTTTACCTGCAACAGTCGGCAACGACTACACACATTTCCCTACGGCAACACGCAAACGCTGTACGACAGCCAAGTAGACGGCGCGATCGTATGTACACATATAAAGCACATAGCGAAGGAGGACCGAGCGATGGTTGCTCATCTACTCTCGAGGAGAGCCCTCGAGCCGCGAGGTCTATAGCCGCCGGCAGGATATAAGCCTTCTTGCTGTGTACGCGTATGTAAGCGAGCCCCCCCCCCCTTATCCCCTGTATACACATACAGGAGCGCTACTCTGCTACCGACGGCTAAATGCCGGCCTCTCGGATAATGCCACGCTTTTAACGCACTTACTATCCGCGCGCGAGGAGGACCGGATTTTCCCTCGGCCGGAATGCACGCTTTTATTCCCCCCTTGCGCCATTCTCTCTCTCTAGCAAGAGCTTCCTCCGCGGCGTCAAGGACGCCAAGCACGCCGCCTCCCCCGTCTGGAGGTGTATGTATAGAGACTCATCGCGGTAGGACGAACTTCTCCGCGGTATATACGTGTAAACGTCATTGTTTGGCCGGAAGGGCGCGATAATGAGATAATAGCCGTGATTTCGTACGACCGAGAGAGAAAGAAAAAAAGTAATAACAGCGAGAGGCTTTGATGATTCGGAGCGATTTTGAGAGAAAAAAAAGATCGCCTCGAGAATACAATAGTATCAGATTTGACAAGATAGAAAAAGAGTCCGAGAGGTCGCGCTCCGAAAACGCGTGTTCCTCCTATGGGGTTTGCATCGCGAAAAAGCACCGTTGCTCGGGAGGCTAATCCCCGCGCGCGGAGAGCCGAAAAGAAAGGCCTGCAGCCGAGCGGCTCTGCGTATTTCCAAGCGAGAATAAGAAAGCACATATAGCTCGGACAGTCGCGCGAAATACTCGCGGATGGATTAAGAATATGAAGGAGGCTTGACGAGTATACGTGTATCTCTTTCTCTGGTGCGTGTGCTTTATAGGTTGCCAGCAAGACATGCCAAAAGAAAGATGAAAAATCGCCTAGGAGAGAGAGAGAGACTCGTTAAAGTGATAAGCCGGAAGCTTTATGTGTGTGTATAGGGGTCGAGGGATAAGCGATCGGTGTACCGATGGCCACTGGCCGTTACGGCTATTTACCGTTTCGGCGCTATATAAACGCGCAGAGGCTCGATCCTCTCCGGCTATTCTCCTGTCGCATGGATGTCGCGTAGCTGAGGCCTGCTGAATTTCAACGAGCCGGCGATTCAATGCCGCTCTCTCGGCGCAGATTTTACATCTTGCCGCTTCAGCCTCTCTTCGCGTTTGTCCTGGCCAGGATCGGCTTGACTTGCTGATTATACTTGCTGCCTGGGGCTTGATTCTGTAACTATAACGCGTGCGTTATGCCGTTCATATAAGCTTCTGCGCATGTGCAGAACCTAATTTTCGTTATGTATCGCGCGTTATCCCCTGGGACTCGGCGATATGGGATCTCTGGAATGCACGAGATTTTCTGATAAAATGAAAATTATTCATGGACGTTTCCAACTTGATCGTTTACGTAATGCTTACTTACAACGACGAACTGATTCTTCTGCAATGGGGTTTTATGGCGTTATAATTGTTTGTCGTGCTCGTCATAACCAAAAATTGATTGTTTTATCGACTACGAGTTACTTTAATTTCCAGAGTTTACTTTTAGCGCAATTATTGCATTAGCATTGACGCGAGCTGGAACGGTCTGTGAATAAAAATCTGTATTTTTATGTTAATTGGTAAACGATTAAATCCGCTGAAATAAAAAAAAATAATTAACGTTAAATGCTATTTCGACTCGAAATAATGCGTGGATAACGATAAAAATGATTAAAAAAAAAAATAACCTCTACCGTGACAATGTATTGAAACATTGCCGTGACCAGGATTCGAACCTGGGTTACTACGGCCACAACGTAGGGTCCTAACCACTAGACGATCACGGCTATCAGAGGACTTGGTGAACATTGCTTACGAGCAACACTTCAAGCACGGACGACCATGCAGTCGCTAATGACACTTTGTTACATTGCTATCAAGCTCGGATTTCTCACCTTTTGGCAAAAAGTCAAAAGATCCGACGATTTATGTGCCGTTGCACGTGAATTTACTCGATATTATTAATCGTTACTTTATTTTTATCCGCGGAGTAATTCTACCAGAGACACCTGTAGTGAAATACGCGTACTACGCTTATTTTACCGACCAACGCAACTTTGTTCACGGCAAATTTAAAAGCAGAAGAACGAATAATGTAAAGATTATTTTTATTAGGTGCGCGAATTATTTTATAAAATTGTCGGTTATTTTTTTGTTTTTATGTATATATTACCATCAACTCCATGCGATAGACACATAAGTTTGTTAAAATGAAAATTTTAGAAAATATAGTTTCAGAGCATGGAAATATTTTAGAATTTCGTTTCCAAATTCATTATTATTAAAATTGTTTCTATGTTAAAAAAAAGAAATCGAAATTAGAATTAAGATTAGAATCTGATGTAATTACATCGCATTTGATGAAAAATTGTGGAATATTTGTTACATTAATAGTGTATAATAGATTTATCTTATCAGTTCGATACAAAATTTGCTTTGTTTACATAAGTTTGTAAAAATACTTTAATATCACTCCCAATTTGTCATTTTTGACGTTTGATTGTAAATACATTGCGCCAAGACACCAACAGGGGCCCGACGAGTGTTGTATGCATCAGATGATTGAGATAACAAATAAATGCATGCACACGCTGGTGCAAGTCGGCAATAAAGATTTCTGTCACCCTTCCATGTCTTTCTTCAAAGCAAACCAGAAAAAATTTTTTTCAAATGTGTAAATAGCGTAATTTAATATAAACATTACCTTAAAAACGTTAAAATGTTGGTGAGAAGCAGCCAGATTCCGCTTTCAGCGGCACTAAAAAACAGGTACGAAATTAATATTAAAAATAGACGATATCACATTTTTAATGACATAACCTTAATTTTATTTTATGTATTATTGTTTCAAAACAATTTTTGCAATGTCAATGATTCGTTTAAGAATCTTACAGTCTTTGTTGATGTTTGGTATTGAAAAAATCTACCTTTATTAATCAATTCAGAATATTTCTATTGCAAATACTAATGTTGCATCATGTGGAAATAGTCAAAAATAATATTAGCATTTATTTACTTTTTTTAGAGGGGTCCAACACAAGTTTAATTATGCGTTACAAAAATATGGATTTGCAACTTCAGTAAAAACGCCGGACAAACCAAAATCATCCGTAACTTCCTTTCCTCCACTATCAGAACCAATGCCTGGCTTACCTACTCCAATTTATTCAAGTTCTAAAGAAGACAAACAAGTTACAGAAATTACAACTTTGTCAAATGGTTTAAGAGTTGCATCTGAAAATCGATTTGGACAATTTTGCACGATAGGAGGTAATGAAAAGACGATATTAATACATTTTTCAATTTGCTTTATGAAAATTACTGCTTCTTGATGTCTGTAAAAACTAATTGCACATAAATTATTTTTCAGTATTAATTGACTCAGGTTCTAGATATGAAGTTGCCTACCCAAGTGGTATATCACATTTTCTGGAAAAATTAGCTTTTAGTGTAAGTTTTAATATACTGGAAATATTTTTTAATTTTACAAAGATTAATGTAAATTAATATTTTCAGTCTACAAAATCATATGAAGACAAAGACAACATAATGCTTGCATTGGAAAAACATGGTGGTATTTGTGATTGCCAAGCTTCACGTGACACTTTTGTTTATGCAGCCTCTGCAGAGCGTCATGGAATAGACAAAGTAACTGAAATTTTAGGAGATATTGTATTAAGACCTAGAATAACGGAACAAGAGGTAAATTAATTAATTATAATCATTCAATGTTTTTCCTGTTGTATATTATTAAATTTTTATTAATTTATTACCATATATATACAGGTAAATCTTGCAAGACAAATAATTCAATTTGAACTTGAAACACTTGCATCCAGGCCAGAACAGGAGCCTATACTTATGGACATGATTCATGCGGTTTGTTTATTATTCAATTTATTAATACAAACATCTTTATTTATTTATTCCTTTTAAATTATTTATAACTTGCAGGCAGCTTACAGAGATAATACATTGGGGTTGCCAAAAATTTGTCCAGAGGGAAATATTGATAAAATAGACAGAAAAATTCTCTTTACTTATTTGAAACACCATTACACACCAAAAAGGATGGTTGTTGCTGGTGTTGGTGTTGACCACAAAAAATTAGTTGAAGCAGTTGAAAAGTAAATACATAAATATAATATTCTTAATAACAATTCAAAATAATTAATGCGTAAACAATACTGTAAAAAATTTTTAAAGGTATTTTGTTGATCAAAAACCATTGTGGGAAGAAGATACTAGTCTAATAATATCTGATAGATCGAAAAATTTCGTTGACGAGTCCATTGCACAGTATACTGGAGGATACATTGTAGTAAGTGTTTGAGATTAGAGTCTATAAACTTATGAACGTTTTTTTTCTATTTTTAATAATTTTGTGTTATAGGAAGAATGTAATGTGCCAGTTTATGCTGGGCCTAGCGGCTTACCCGAATTGTCACATATAGTTATTGGTTTAGAAGGATGTTCGCATCAAGATAATGACTTTGTTCCTATGTGTGTTTTGAACATGATGATGGGAGGTGGTGGTAGTTTTAGTGCAGGTGGTCCTGGAAAGGGCATGTATACGCGATTGTACACAAATGTTTTGAATCGGTTAGTATTTAATTCATATTTAAGAAATTCTTTTTTAATCTTATTGTATATGAGTACATGTATTTGAAAATTTGTTTTAGATATCACTGGTTATACAGCGCCACAGCTTACAATCATGCATACGCAGACACTGGTCTTTTCTGCATTCACGCTTCTTCCACTCCATCCCATGTTAGAGAAATGGCCGAAGTTTTAGTGCATGAAATGGTTGCAATGGCTGGAGCCATGTCTGATTGTGAATTAGCTGTGAGCATAACTATAGTTATTCTACTGGTAAATAATATTTCGTCATAAAAGTTATAATAATAAATGACTATTAAATTACAGAGAGCCAAAAAACAATTACAGTCGATGTTGTTAATGAATTTAGAGCAAAGACCAGTCGTTTTTGAAGATATGGGTCGGCAAGTTTTAGCGACTGGCGTTAGGAAACGTCCAGAGTATTTTATACAAGCAATTGGTTAGTAATTTTTTTTAAAAAACTTAAGATTTATACTTTCTTCTTTTTAAAAATGAAAAATTTTCAAATGAATTTCAGAAAGTACAACTAAGGATGACATAGTGCGAGTAGCTCGCCGTCTACTCAAGTCACCTCCAAGTGTAGCAGCTCGTGGAGAAGTCAGGCATGTGCCAAATATAACGGACATTCAAGCTGGTCTGCTGCATGAAAATGGTCTTGTACCTGGCTCACGTAATCGTCTATCGCTTTTTCGTTGATAAATCAAGGAAAAGCGCAACAAAATTGTTCAAAAATTTTTTTCGAAGTATTTTATTGTTGAAGTCAAGACCATTAAAGTAATCGAAACGTGCGAGTTAAAGTAATAAAAAATATATATAACGAACTTTCGTAATGTCAGTTAATGTAGGTGTTATTTTTTCTGTTATCTTTTGTAAAAAAGTGACTAAGTATAATTATATATTGCTTGCGTTTATGTTTTATTACAGGACGATTTAATTTCTTTTGCACGACATAAATGATTTATTCTCAATTTCTTCACCATCTTCATATTCTGTACTCTTTGAACGAAGTAAATTCTGCATTTCCTCAAGAAAATCCTGTAAATATTTTATAAAATATAAATTTTCAAAAGAGTACACGAAATTTTTTAACCGAAAGTAAAATTTACTTTAAACTTTGAAAATTTTTCTTCGAGTTTAGCGTTTGTGTAAATATTAGGATTGATCTCAACTTTGCTATCCATTTTTCGAGTACATTTTGATATTGTTGACTTGACTTCCTGTTCTTCTTCTTCTTTATCAGACTCCTCTTTAGGTAATAAATACCAATCTATAGAAGGCATTTCTATGGTGCTCAAGAAATGCAATAGCTCTGAAAAATACGAAAGAAAAACTCTAGAATCCTACGACGGAGTGTACCGTAAAGTTTTACCTTCTGCTTCTTTAGTCCAAAAGTCGTTGGCAGTGACGTAAAAAACGGCTAAACGCTGAAGAGCATCGTTTATGCATTCTTCGCAAGTTTTATTTTTATCCGGAAAAATAAGCTCCTTCTTCTGCATCAATGAAGTGTAAAAATTCTAAGAAATGTAAAGGTGTATAGTGAGAAAAAATCAAGTTATCAGTACTGTTGATAGTGTAATAATAAAATCTTACGTTTCCTCTATCTTTGATAATATTCAAAGTGTCTTGAATAGATCTACCGGTAACCGATGCAAAATTTGTATCAAAAGCGGATTTATTATCGATGTTACACTTGGCTGCTGATGTTGTTGTATCGTTTTTCTGGGCCTTGCCTTTTTTTTGTTTACCATTTCTTTGCGTTTCCACAACTGGAGTTAAATGTTTTGGTACTGTAAAAAAAAAATAAATAAATAAATTGTATTTTAAAGCCTTATAGTATACTTATTTTTCTTATTTTTTTTATATCTTACTATCAATAGTCATAAAAGGTCCTCTAATAAATTCAAAGCATTTTATCACTAATTCTATTAACTGATTCAGCGACTCGAGTAAATCTTCCAACGGTATTTGATTGCGACACTTTTCTACGAAATTTGCTATTTCTTCCGGCACTCTTGTATTTAAATCCATTAGCTCTTTCATTTTCACTTCGATCAAGTGTTTGCTCTTTATCAAGGCATTGCATATATCTTCCGTTAGCTTCAGTTTTTGCATAGTCACGTTTAAACTGTAATACATTTTTCGTCAAAATCCATAAAAAAATAAATAAATAAAACAATAGCACAAAACGACATTTAACGAACCTATCAAGATTAGATTTTTCAATTCCGTCAATTCGTTTGCTGAATTGATCTTGAGCTTTCTTGACTTTCACACGATTTTCATGTTCGTCTTTGGAAATACTTTTGGCTAACGAACCTGCTTCTGTTTTTGCCGATTTCCATTCTGCTTTACCATAAGTACCACCATCTTCAAATAATCTAAGTAAAATTACGTATGAATGAATTAAAAGTATCGTAATAATTATTTATCGTATGATAATCACATAATGTCATTGAGGAAAGCATCGTTAGTCTCGTTCAAAAGATTTGTTTTCTTCGATGATCTATCCGCATAGATTTGAAGTCTAGATTCGACTTCGCTTAAAAATTTTTCTTTCAAACTTTTCAACTGAAAGTTTTATTTTCTATTAACACAGTTATTTGTTTAATAAAAATTGCTTTCTTTCGTAAAATACGCTACCATGTTTTGCAGGCATATGATTTGAGAGCTGTGGTTTGCGTTTGGTCCGTACTCTTCTATCAATTTCGATGATTTAACGTTATATTCGTCAAAAACATCGGTTAAATCCAAAAAATCGAGAGCACATTTTGCTGACTCTTCGATTACGTTGCCGATTGTCTGCAAAATACGATAAAAATCGAAATATTCAACGTTTGAAGATCAGCCAATAAAAAAAAAATATCCACCGACTTTCTTATGTTGCTCCAATTGCTGCTTATGCGCCAATAACTCGTTCATGCGATAATCGTAAACGTCATTTTGAATGCTTTCGCGCAATTTTTCCACCTCGAGCAGATTGTTTTTGACATACTCCTCCGATTCTTCGATTAATTCGTTCACCCACTTATCCACGCCATCAAGAAAACCCTCCTCAAAGCTCGAACTAGACAAACTCATATTTTTCAACAATCTAAACGTAAAAATATCCTTGAACATATATGTAAAAAAAAAATCGTTAACAACGTATAAAAATTGCGAACTTTGATTTCCAAAGGTCAAAGCAGTCGATCTGTTTGCCAACTTGATTAAGCTCGAACAAAATGATCTCCTCCAAGCTCATGTCAGCCAGACTGTCTGCCTTGAAAGAATGATACGAAGTTTCGCGACTCGCCAGCGTCTCCGCCGACTCCGTGCTCATGAGAAATTTATCCAGCGTAGCTTGCATGGCTTTCAGCTCCTTCTCAATGCTCTCCTTGCACTTTTTTATTATTTTGCTGTCGTCGTTAAAGTCCGCCTGATACCTATATGCAACAAGAACAAAGTCGTAAATTTCTCAGATCATCCCTCGTAAACGAGAAGCAAGACAATCGTCGTGTACTTTTGTGCCTTTTTATCCACCAGCGCCAACACTTGCTTAAGCTTCTTCTCAAGCCCCTCGACGCTGTCCTCTTGTCTCAGTGCTTCGGTCTCGCTGTAAATCTTATCGTCCAAATCCCCCTGTAGGCTCCTGCTCTTGATCGTCTTATTCTTCAGCTGCTCCATTATCTGTTCTTGCAGCTTGGCCAGACTGGCATCGAGCTTCTCCCAGGGCGAGCCGAGCTGTCGAAACGGCTTTAACGTTTCCTCGGCTTTCTCGTTAAAAGCCAGCAGTGTCGAGCTCCAGATGCTCTCCAATTCCAGAACGAAATTCTCAATTTCCCCCTTGGCCTTCTCGTAAGTCTCCAGGGCGGAATTCACCTCCTCGTCCGGCTGCTCCTTCACCCCGGCCACCTCGAGCAGCTTGTTCAGCTTCTTCTGCAGCCTACCGAGGTACCTGCTCATGTAGGACTTGTAAGACTCGATGAAACCCGCGATCATAGCGTCTGAAACGATGATTTTTATTAGCTCCCGCTCGAGACACCACAAAATTTGTTGTTTTTTTTTCCTCCTCGTTCACCAGTCGACGTCAACACGGTCTCCAGCTGTTTCGCCTCGTCCTCGATTTTTTTCTCCGGGTAAGGCACCGTAGTGTCCCACTGGGCCAGCGTTTCCGACAGTATGCTCTTCCGGCTCTTCAAACGACAGAGCGCGGCTTTGCCTTCGATCGTCTTCAAGTACTGCATCCCGGCGCTCATGAAGTTGTCGTATTCGTTGCTGAAATAATTCGTGACGTCCCGTTACCCAAAAAAGCCAATCCGATTTTTTATACCGATCGAGCTTACTAAAACTCGTTCAGTGCGTTTTTCCGGCAAACGGCGCTCTTGTCTTTCATTATCTCCTTCAGCCAGACGCAAAAGTCTTTCCTGAGAACGTCAGTTTTCACTCGGAACTTCAATTTTCTCTCCTCGTATTTGCTGTAGTTCTCCAGGCTCTCTTGGTTGTACTCCTGGTTTTCAAGTTCAGTGTTAATGTTTATCGAGTAACAATAACGTGCAGGTTGCTTATACTAATAATCACCATAATTTGTTTCTCCATGTACTTCTTCAGCTCGCACGGCTGCAGGTAGAACAGCTTGCGCAGGATGCGATTGTGCCTTTTGAAAACCTCGACCGCCTCGCTTTGACTGCTGGACTCGACGGACTTTATCAGCTCGAACGTGTCGTCGATTGCTTTCCTTTCCTCCTTGATAATCATTTCGACTTCGCTTTTTATCTTGTCGTAATCCTCGTTTTTCAAATTCAACGTCTGCGCGAAATAATGGCATAGCCTTTGTACTGTAGACCATAATTATCCGGCTATATTTTACTTGGAGAACTTACTTCACAAATATAGTTCTTTTTACCGTCGACGTCGTCGTTGTAGAATTCAATTTTCGCCTGCAGCTCGCTTTCCAAATCGTTAATTTTCACTTCACACAGCTTGCGCAGGCTGTCCAGTTCATTTTTCAAATTTTTTACAGCAGTCTCGTGCTCGACTTTTCTTATGGCAAGCAAATTGTCGACGACGTACGATGGCCTCGAGACACTCTCTGCAAGTTCGTTTAACGAGTTTAACCTTTCGGCGTGAAATGTTTTCTAATGCGGCGCTTTACCGAATGAGCAAGGAACTCGCTGGACGCTCCACAAGTCTTTCAGGCGATCACGCTCGCTGTCTCGATGAGGCCGACATTTAACGTCAAAATGCGATACCTGCTTTTGTAAATCAAGCGTTTCCGAGACGTTTTTCTCCAAGGTCTACAAAAACATTGTTTAATTTCATAAAGTCGCTTAGATTTCATTGTTCGATTAATAGTGAAGTTACATAGTTTGATCTGCTGTGCGGGTCTGATTTCGACATTTGGTATTATTTAATTTGTTACAAAAAGGTTATTGCTGTATGAGAAATGTTGAAAAAAAAAACAATAACTAGTGTATTGTAATGAAATACTTCATACAACATTTCTGATTATCAACATACATACAGATAATCAAACTAAATTTTTCTTTGGAATGATTAAATTGTTTTTACAAAAAATAAAGTAAGGCTTCGATTATAGAAATAATCTTAACATTTAATAATAATGAATATTTAGTTACAACAAACAATGTTCAATTTTCAATATTTTATTACTCTCATACTGATGCACCCAGTTTACAAGTAAAAAATACATTGGACCAATGTAAACGATAAATACACAATACGATGTGTAAACATCGTAAGATGCCCAGTAAAAGAGAAAGATGGAGAATTTTAAGCGTCGGCAGCCTCGAGGGACTTGATGAAAGACGCTTTCTTTTGAGCCACGCGGTTCTTGCGCTCGGATAGAGTGAGCTTGGCGCGGTTCCACCTCTTCTTCTTGACTGGCTCCTTCTTTTCGGGCTTCGCCTCGTGTTCTGGGTTGGCACGGATTGCCTCGTGAGCCTTCTTGTACATGCCTTCGATCTGCAGAAAAGTCAAAATTAATTCATAATTAAAATCAATGTACATATGGATTTAATCTTAAATTGTCACAAAAACTAAGCAAGTAGAATAAACTTCTACTATTCGTATTAGTAATCGTTTTTCTGTAGTCCAACTGCGACGCTGCAGAACTTGGTGAGTTGCAGCAGCAATTATAGTTGGACGTAATTGCACAGTTCAGTCAACTTACGCTGTCGGCTGTGATTCCGTTTTTGATGTACTGTGAGAATTGACGCTTGAATGCATCATCGTCATCTTCTTCCAGTGTGCGCATGTAGTTGGCAACATGCTGTCCAAAGATGTGCTGACGGTGAACATCGGCATTCAGGGATTTGCTCTCGTTGTCAAAACCTGGGAATCTCTTCAGGCTAAAAATAACAAGATTGAAATTAACATTCTCCTACTTTCATCACAAACAGAACAATTTTTTAAAAATTAAAATAATTCAGAGACACTCTATAATCCTTAGTGCCGGTATAAAGCTTTATCTTGCACTTGTAAAACACAAGTACAGGAAAAGACATTATGGTGGCTCAGATGACGCGCATGTGTCATAATTCATCATATTTCAAATAAAAATAAAATAAAGTAATTTATAAATTTGTAATATTTACCTGTGAGGGATGTTGAGACCACCATCAACAGCTCCCTTCATAGCGCCAAAAACTCTGGCGCCAGTGGTGGTGCGCATGAGACCAGTGTCCAAGTAACATTTGAATGCTCCTGGGCCCTTGTCCAGTTCTTCAACATTGTACTCATCACCAGTAACTTCAGTCGTACCAGTGTACAACTTGTCAAGACCCAATTTCTTAAGGAGCTGTTGAAAAGTTTTATTATGCATTAGTATATTTATTTATAGTAGCCAAAATCTTTTTGTTTAATATAATGCTTTTCAGTGAAAAATATATATTAGGGAACAATTGTTTTTTCTTCAGTTATGTATCATAGCGAGCTGAGTGGATCATCATATAGCAGTTTTAAATTTAAAAATTCAATAGTACTTGACAAAAATAAATTTACCCTTCTGGCAACAAGAAGTCCCGTGCAGTAAGCTGCAGCATAGTTGGTAAGACCAATCTTGATTCCATACCTGGGAAGTTCATGGCTGTAGGCAGCACAGACAATTTTGTCACCTTCAATTCTAGAGTAGGCGATCTAAAAAGTTAAACCTTAAATATTAGAATTTAAATTAAAAGTTTATATTTTAATAATTCAAGTCAATTTACATGTCATGTAGCTTACCTGGCAGGTGATGTCCTTGTTGGAGAAACGGACAATGAGCCTGTACTTGGGAGTGTTGTATTTGTTTTTGTCCTGGACTGTCAGGCGTTTGCGGGCATAGTAGTCAGTTTTTCCTTCACGACGCCTCTTGAACTTAACTTGGTACCTCTTGAAGTACTGCTTGTTCTTAATAACTTTGACGAATCCCTGAAAACATAAATGTATAAATTATCAATCAATACTGAGTATGGAGTACTGCAACAAAGAGATTGTTTAAGCAATTGCCAATCAGATGTGAAAAACATTAGGGAACAATTGTTTTTTCTTCAGTTATGTATCATAGCGAGCTGAGTGGATCATCATTTGGCAATTGTTCAGTGTTTAATATGGAAGCAGTCATTTTTTCATATTGAACACAACACGCGTTTTGAATGTTGTTATTTAAGAACGTCAACTACAAGTAAACGGATCAAGTTGTGAAAAATCCTTTAAGTACAAAAAAGCGACTTGAAAATTATTCGACTCAACCAAAACAACTGTTGGAAATGAATCGGAGCAAGGTAACGAATTCCTAACCTCACCGATACAATCACGTGTAAACAAAGTAACAAAAAACCCTCGGAACAAGCTAACAGCACTCTTAGCACTCAACAACCCGTTAAACAATCACAACGAACTCGACATTCGTTAATACCGAGCAATCGAAGTTACGAAAAGATTATCAAAACCACGAGTTGTATCACAAAGCGCCGAGTCCCACGGCCGTCGGCGAATCCATCGGCATCGGGTGCGGGGTCACTAATTTTTCGCGAAAATCAACGAGCCGCTAATCGAGCAGCTATTCGCGCGAGTTTAACGCGACTTATTTTCCAGCTGGAAGGGCTTGATAACTCACCATTTTGCCCGAGAAAGTCCGAGGACGCCGAAACGGGTGTACGTTCGACGGCGCCGCTTGGCGAAAGGGATCACGCTCTCGCTCTCGCGGCCCGCTTAACTCGCTCGTGCGACCGTTGGCGTCGCCACTGTCTAACTTGGCTACGGAGTTGCCGAGCTGCGCTCAGCGGAATATTCGAATTTTTTAGTGATCGAGACTTTTGCTTTTTTATTGAAATACAAAGTGTTTACGGGTGAGTGTTTGTTTCTAATTAACAAATGAATAATTCTTGAATAATAATAGTCACGAATTATTCATTTTTTTTCTGTTTTATCAATTTTTCATTCTGAATCCAAATTTCCGTCGACTTTGAAACAAACAGTTTTTAGAGCTCACTAAAAAAAGCTAGCACTCGAAATAAATTTCATATTATTTAGCGTTCAATTGTTGTTATCTTTATTGTCGGGGACGTCCAAGTACCTATCGCAAAGACGGCACTGCTCTATACCTGAAGTAATTAAGATGAGTCTCCCCTCCCCCATACACAGTGCGCGTCATATATTCTCGGCGGCTCGGCGCAAAAGGAGCAAAAAGGAAGGCGTCTCCTCCTCCGGTTGCCGTGGCGGCAGCGTCGGTGTGCGCGGCGTCACTTTCCAAATAATGGCGGGAGTCCTGAAGAGCTGCGGTAGCTGGAACGTCGAGTGCACGATCTCCTTCCTCGTAAGTGCCTCGCAGTCTACGTTATTGCCTCGACTCCACCTCCTCGATCGCTCCCCAAAACAAAGTCCGTATATCATCAAACTTTCTCTGCCGCATGCACGACAGATCTGCGCCAGCGGGCCACTCTGCGACCGGTTGTTCGAGCTGCTGCAGAAGACCTGCCATCGCCGGGGTTACCGCATCGCTATTCACAAGTGCGAGTCCATAATAGACATAATACGCGCCCAGCCTGGCCTCCACGTCGACTTCGTCGTCCTTGCCTTTGACAGCCGCATCGGCCAGCACGTCAGCGAGGTAAGTTGCTTTAGAATGTTCCCATACCACCGCCTCACCCCTCCCCCCTTCCGCCCTCGTGCGTACAGGTTAGGTAGTGTTGCGTGAGAGCAAGGACGAAACTCACAGCTCCATGTGGATTTTTTTAGGTAGAGAAGAATATCGGTCTCCTTGACGAGTTCTTCGTCGTCTCCGGCCGTGTCTGTCTTGTTAATTGTTATGGTTCGCCAAACACTATGGGTCTCACGTGCCATTCTGCTAACAGCTTAAGAGACAAATACTGTCTCCGGCTCCTATCAGCTAATGTTTATGTGAGTTTATATATTTCATTTCTTAAATATTAAGAGGTTTTTGTTCTATACATGGTTGTTCCAAAAGAATTACAAAAGCTTTGTATTAATATATTGTCTAAATTAATAACTTGATTATTAAGACACTTTATTGCCCAAGATGCTTAGTTACAGATTAGTGTTTTCTGTTTTAGAGTTCTCAGGGTCTTGAAAATCTGGGGGATAGCATCGTAACCTTAGCTGAAGCTTTGCTAGGTGTGCATAGTGGAATTCCAGACTTGAACATGTTGACAGTACTTTGAAGGCATTGCTAAGTTGTAATAACTTTTTAAATCAGTATTTCCACAATGTTCAAAAGGAACGCTACGAAAGCTTTCACATACACCTCGAGTCAAGAGGACAGTGAAAATGAGAGTGATGAGACTGAGTGCAGTATTGGAAGTAACTCTACTGCTGGTACACATCGCAGTGATACTCCTACACGGTCAGCTCGCTTCAAAAGAAAAGGTCGTCGTAGAAGTCGATTAGCGAAGCCCAAACCAAGCACTGACAAAACTTTGTACAAGTATTGCTGCAGTGTTAAGGAAGACCATGGTCAACCTTTGTTTGGTGTTCAGTTTAACCATCACTTGAAAGAAGGAGAGCCAATGGTATTTGCATCAGTAGGCAGTAACCGTGTAAGCATTTATGAGTGCCCAGAGGGTAGCAATATAAGACTGAGACAATGTTATGCAGATCCTGACACAGAGGAAAACTTTTACACCTGTGCCTGGTCATACGATGAATCTGGCAAACCATTGCTTGCAGTGGCCGGTTCACGTGGTGTCATTCGTGTAATCAGTCCCGTCACAATGACCTGCATCAAACACTACATCGGACACGGGCACGCAATAAACGAATTAAAAATTCATCCACGTGATCCTAATATACTACTCTCGGCTTCAAAAGATCATGCGCTTCGTCTTTGGAACATTAAAACCGATGTTTGTATTGCCATATTCGGCGGTGTCGAGGGTCACCGTGACGAGGTACTCAGCGCCGATTTTGATATGAAGGGCTCGCGCATTATTTCCTGTGGCATGGATCATGCGCTCAAGCTCTGGAAGCTTGATAAGCCCGACATGCAAGAGGCTATAAAGCAATCGTACTTCTGCAATCCAACACGCAACGGCCGACCTTTCGACTCTGTACTCCAACATTTCCCGGACTTTACAACTCGGGATGTTCACCGCAACTACGTTGATTGCGTCAAGTGGTTTGGTGATTTTATTCTGAGCAAGAGCTGTGAGAATTGCATCGTCTGCTGGAAACCAGGACGCCTCGAGGATTCTCAGCTGCGCAATAATGAAACTAGTGCTACAGTGCTGCATCGCTTCGAGTTCAAGGAGTGTGATATTTGGTTTATACGCTTTTCTATGGACTTTTGGCAAAAGACAATGGCACTGGGTAACCAGGTCGGTCGCACTTACGTTTGGGACCTCGATGTAGATGAGCCTGGACAAGCCAGGTGCTACTCCCTTCAGCATCCACGGTGCACAGCGCCTATTCGTCAAACAAGTTTAAGCAGAGACGGATCAGTTCTGTTGTGCGTATGTGACGACGCCACCATCTGGAGATGGAACCGCGATCATCTCTGAACTGACTTTTTTCAAGACATGTGACTCTAATGGTGACTTGGAGATCTAATTTTTCCATTTATGTGTTAAAAAAAAGATGTCTTGATAGTTTATTGAATAGTCTTAGTTATATATACTTTTTTTTACTTTAGTAAGCAACTATATTTCTTGTGCTGTACTCTGCAGAAAGCAAGCAGTGCTTGTAGCTTCTTTACAGTTCAATTATAGTTTTGTTAATTATTCAATTATAGGTACACCACCATATGGATGGTATTAAAATGAAATTTAATACATAATAAAACAGTCTGTTTAAAGTGCCGTTTTTAATATGATTTAACCAAATTAATTAATCGAGAAAGTACACATTTTTATTAAATTTTAGTATTAAACAAACGTTGTTCATTTCATTATTATTTTAATAGTCATACCAAAAACTATGGATATGTAAATACTTTTTTAATTTTACTGTATTATTTATATAAGATGAAACAAAATATACAAAAATTGCAATCCATTCAAATTTTTCATCAGGATTGATGCTGTTTTTTTTTTCTTTTTTTCAGTAAACTTAAAGTTATTAAAACTAAAAGAATAAAATTAGTATCCTGATTTACGATTTATTTATAACTTTCTTTTTATTTGGGTGATTTAATGTAAAAAATACAAATGAAGCTCTCTTGAGCAGTGACTTATTGTATCTCAAAGAAATCAATAGTATAATTTAAATTTATACAATATTAAATCACGGTATTGACGTTTGTGCTTTTAAAAACATTCAAGTATTCAAATATATTTTCATTAAAATTAAAATGGTAATTTTTAAACTGTAAACGTTTATAAACGAATACGGAAAACGATTTTCATTGTATCAGTGCAATCAATATTTCACACTGACATCCCTTTAAATTGTGATAATTCAACGTCAAATTTTCATTGCTATACATAACTTTATTATGTAAAAAAAATTTTCCTACATGCAAATGTACAAAATAAAATGTAAAACGAACAATAATTTTTTAGTAAACTTACACTAAACAATAACACGAAAATCGCTGACGACAATTTTTACAAAAAATCATGTGTACAATAATATATCAATATAAATAAATATTTTCTGTAACCCAAAAACGTTTGCCTTCGTTTGTCGTTAAATATACAAAAATACGCTGTAAAGCTTCGTATAATCTTTACCAGAAAAGATTCGATAACAAATTGTCTAGGAATCCACATAAATCCGTCTCAACGAACGCCATAAAAGTTTAATCGACCAATAAATTAACGTCGTACCATTACGGTATTTATAAACTACTATACACAAGTCGCTAAACTTCGCCCAACTCTTTCTCTCTCTCTCCCTCAACGAGTCATTACAATTGCGATAGTCATTCGCGATGTTTCGTCATTTAATGAAAAATGTTCAACAGTTTTAGGCTTGAATATTTCGCTGGCTTAAAAAATACTTTTTATGTACTTATACATAATACCCTACGATATACGTTTATAAATCACTACGAGGATTGGCAATGTGCTAGTCTTGTATGTTATATATCGACAGTACGTTAGGCTAAAAGTAGGAAAAAATAAAAGTAAAAACGATCGTCGTAAGCTCGTTTATCACAAATTCATATAAGTTTCCCATCGCAACTCAAACACCTGCGATTCTGGCAAATACTGTGGAGAGCTCGCGATTTTTTCTCGAAAATAAAAAAAAAAAAAAGAAAGAAAGAAAACTGGAGCATCGGATCTCTTCAGGTCATTCATTCTTGATCCGGATTAGTTCACTCGGTTGGCTCGTTTTGAATGACAGCAAGGGCAGCGCCGAGAGCTGCGTCGCCGGTGTGTCCAAGCTCGAGCGGTAGGCTGAACCATCGGGCGACCTCCTTCTGGAGCACCGGGTTCCGCACGAGCCCGGAGCCGTTACCAACGATCCGCGCGATACCCGCTATTTCCAACTGCTCTCGGGGCATAGTGCTGTAACAATTGTAAGTTCATTTATCTTTTTTTTTTATTTTTAAGAAAAGATCAATTATTGCTAAAAACAACTGGATAAAAATTAAATAAATCGACGACAATCGAGCGCGCGTAAACGCGCTGCTTCTTCAAATATTTACGCGGCGAAATAAGTGTATAGTCGGTTATCGCAGCGTTTATAGTCTATTTATAAACGAAAAAAAAAAAATTACAGATTTGGCTCATCGATTATTTCGTGGTGGTCGGGTGTCGCGGTGCCGAGTAGTTTTAATCGATACAATCCGCGGCTGCGTGTAATTCAACAAACGCCCGTTTTACAGGAGACTTACTCGTGAAGATTCTTGATAATGCCGGAGCAGAGGGCACGGAACAAGTTGCCCAGATGCAGAGTGTCGAGGGTAATGCCGGTTATGCTGCAGGTCTGCTCGGGAGCGTAGCGCTCGCCGAGTAGGGTCGGCACTATCGTCATCTCGCTCGCGGCCGACTCCTCGTTACCCAGGGCTATTAGCTTCTCCCAAACTTTGGCTGTAAAGTTACGAGACGGGCTTTGTATGAGCGAGGAAATTAGATTTCCAAGCGTTCGCTTGTATTTATCGCTCGGACGAGAGCAATAAAGTCCCGTTGAGAGAAAAAACTAATGCTTTGCGCTTACACTGTGGCACCGAGAAGCCCAATTCCAAAATCCACTGCTGCAGCGACTTGACAAACGTAGCCAGGGTATTTCCGCCGTTGAGCGACGCCGCCACCGCTAGATACTTGTCATCGAAGTACGGGAAATATTCGATTTTACCTGCCGATTCAAATCGTTTATTTTATTTATGTATTTTCGTAACGATACAACTCGAAGAGAAAAAAAAACAGTAAGCTGAAAAATGTTACATTGTTGATCGGCTGGCCCGTCGGGCTTGAAGCTGGAGTGAACGTAGGCGAGCTGGGCGGAGGTTGAAATATTGAGAACCGCGTCCGTCGGCTCCTTCAACAATGCATAAACCGAGCTCTGAAGATCGCCCAGAGCGACTCCTGCGTAAATTTAATAAAAACCTCTCAGTGCTTCTCCCCTCTCTTCAATTGCAGACTAGCCCGATTTAATTGCCAAAATCGCCGGCAAAGTACAACTGCCGCAGCATTTATACACGTCAATGCACAATTAATCCGGTAATAAGGCAAGCGCGGGGGCCCATTATATTGGTACAAAGAGAGAAAAACAGCTTGGCCAAAGTAGCAAAAGAGCTCGCGTACACAGAGGAGAGCGACAACGCGCGCGCGCTCGAAACAGATTAGCTACTTAAAGATAAACGAGTGAAATTGCCATCGTCGGGGTAATCAGGCCGTAATTCCCCCCCGTATACCGCAGAGAGTGTGCTGCGCTCGTGCATCATCGTCTCATACCTATGGCGACGCCGGCTGGTATGCCGAACCAGCTGTGAGCGAGCAATCCAGCGGTCCGGCCAGGCGGCAGTATCTCCGAGGGCAGCAGCTCGACGGGGAATCCCCCGGCCTCGAGGGCCTCGTAGTCCCAGCTGCGCGTCTCGGTGAGGAAGTAGCCCCAGCTCGCGGCGTTCTGCGTGCTCATCGGCACGTGCTCGCTCTCGCAGAGCAGGCTCACCACGAGGTCCTGCACCGTACCGCAGCGCTCGTACTTTTTCAGCTTCTCCGGCCTAAGCGTAATGACACACGATCCGAACGATTAATGGTAATATTAAGAAAAACAACAGCAATGTATATGCAGGACTCACTTGTTGCGAGCGAACCAGAATAGGGTGGCGCATCCGTAGCCCGTGTGAACGGGCAGGTGACTACTCGAGGCCGGTAAGGACTGGAGGAAGCTGACGTCGCAGCGGCCGTCCTGCCAGGTGTAGAGGTTCGACACGCGCTCCTTGTCGATGTCGAGCTTGAACGAGCCGTTCTCCCTGTGCCCGCTCTCCCCCGGCACCTGCCACAGCGTCACCCCGTGCATCTGCCCGCATATCCCTATGCCCTCCACCTACAACATCGATCGATCGCAGTAGCTTTGATTATCCCCTAATCCATACACTCCGAATTCAACAACACGTCCACACAAGCCTGACCAACGCGCGCAAGATACAAATAGAGTATTCTTAGCTTGAGAAATGGAGCGACGCTCCGATGTCTATGCTTCCCTCAGCCCCTGGGGTGCTGTCTATATTTACGGTGCTAATGCATCCTCTGCTCCCCCCCCTGTCTCTATATCTAATGCTCCTGAGCGAATCGTATTTCCAAAAGGGAGCGGATCGACGATAAAAACAAACGACCGATAATGCTTTCGTCGACTCGCGTCTCTCTCTCTATATATATTCACAGACACAGTGAGAATCGAGAAGAGAGTAATTTTAATGTGCGCTCGTGAATCTCTGGACTGAATCTATATAAGTACGTGCCGAAATGGTCGAGGGAGATTATTAAAAACAGAGCTTGTGCTTTTAACGCTACACGTTTGCGAGGTATCAACAGAGAAGACACATCTGCTTACACAGCCACGCAAAGGTCAGCTTAGATTTGAGCTTGCGCGGGGCAAAAGAAGAGGAGACTACAGAGACGCGCTTACCTGTCGCAGCAGATCCTTGGGGAGGCGAGAGACGCAGCTGTGGATGGCCGAGAGTATCTTGGGCACGTCCTGCTTGTTGCCCTCGATCCCGAGGTCGCTCGGCACGTTCGCCTGCGTGTCCTTGGACTGATTCGCCAGGATCTGGTGGGAGTCCTTCTGGACGATCACCACCTTCACCGACGTCGTGCCGACGTCGATGCCCAATACCAGTCCGCTCGGCATCTTACACTGTAAGTAAATCCTAAGCGCACCAACGATGATATATATATAACAAAGCTTCGTTTACGTCGTCGGCCTAGACGAGATATTATGGATATGGAGTGTCAAGCCTGGTCCGAAACGTATATCTCCGTAAAAATACCGACACGGAAGTATAAATCAGCGTTCGCGTCGAGAGAGCTGAAAGCGCAATGTGTATACGAGGCAATTAGCACGAATTGATACTTGATTCCGCGGCGGCCGAAATAAATCTGAGAGAAAGATAGGGCGAGCAGTCTATGTGAAAGAAAGCTCTCTTTCTGTCTCGATGAAAAAATATATACGTTTATCGACGTCCACACGTCACGCACGGCGCCCGATAATAGCGACTAGCCCCCCCCCCTCTCTCTCAGTCTGTAATCCCCTCAGCTGGTTTATCATGAACTAGAGGCGAGAGTATGTGACTGCGTTATCGCCCAAGTTATTTTTTCTTTGTTTTCATCGCCCCCTCTCTTTCTCTTTCCGGCGTCGTGTCACGTATATATGTACAGAAAGAGAGTCGTCCGAGTGCCCCGTATGGATACTCTTTATATTGTGAAATATATATAGAGAGAGAGAAACGCGAGCAGAGGACGAAAAAGACGCTGAATCGCGCTCGTGGGATATTACTTATCCCGAGGTTTATATTTACGTTGCCGAGTAAGAGAGAGAGAGAGAAGTGGCCGTACGTGATCCGAGCGTATACACACAGCGGCGTCCAGGCGCATTTGCGCGCGAGTAAAGCGCCCGAGGAGCTCGCTATTAATAATGACGGATGGGCAAGATCGCCGGGTAATCTTGGAGATCGAGCGAGAGAGATAGATATAGAGACGTCGCGTCGAATGTGTGTGTGTGTGTCTGCAGCGTGTGTAAACGATGATACCTGGCGTAATTACTATCTATCTCTCGCGGCGCTATATCTTGTTCGCGCCAAAGAAGCCCGCGCGTTGTTTTCACATACAGCCCGCGGCACACGCAGTCAAGCTGTGATGTTCGATCGCTTGCACGCGCTTAATACCGAACGGCTGCTTTGATTGAAAAACTTTTGGTGAATCTTCCTTTTTTTTTTCTTTCTTATTTTTCAACGCGCCGGCAAGCGCGATGAAGCTATACTCGAATTTAATTTGTTGCCATTCCAGCGAGTTGTTGATTGTCTGCGGTCTATATATACTACAGATGAATAAGAGAGGGATAATGTTCGTATAACGTGGAGATAAGGTTGTTGAATTTCATGTTCGCCTCTCTCTTTCTCTCTGCGGTACTCGATTTCGATTTGGCAGACGCGCAAGAATTTTGTGATTAATGGGCAAGTCGCTTCGTGAATTACGCGAACCGGCTAAAGTTGCTGCCTGCCCAAGCGCACGCGCGCTCTCCTGCATAATTAAACATTTTTATATACGTGTTTGCGCGCGCTTCTTCGTTTTTTTTTTATCCCCGTCATTCGCGTATATAATAATAATGTATTCTCGAAACCGCTGTTAATTCTCGATTGCCTCCGAACATTTCGAAATACCTATATATACAGTGTGCCATATCAATTAATCTTTAGTGAAAGCTCATTTTCGAATGCGCTGCAAACGAGAAGGACACTTTTGCAGGATTGTTGAGCAACAAAATGGAAACGTCCTTTTCCCAGGGACTTGTCGTTTAATTACAAGCTTAATTATATATATATAGAGGCGAGCGCGGGCAATTTATAAAGTCTCGCCGTTTCTTTCGAACAATGCTAACACACCCCTAAATTCGGGCGCTGTACATAGGTACTTAAACACGTATTAATAGACATGTAGCTTGGTTAAACCGGTTAAAATAACTCCGGTGGAAGATTCACGAGCACGTGTTCTTTGTGTCCGCCCCGCGAGAGCCCGCTAAAACGTATATATATTCTCTCTGTCTCGGCTATAGCAAGTAAGTGGTATTGTCAGGAAGAGGCTAAAAGTAGAGTAACATTAATTAAAATTGCGTCAAGTTTCATTACTCTCTCGGCTAATCTCCCCGCGAAATCTCGCTCTTTTCGCTCTGCAGACTAAAAAATTCATATCTCAATTTGCCGAGTGAGAAAATCCCTATGCATATGTATATTTACACACATTCACGTACGTTCGACGTAATAAAGCTTCGTTAATAAAACAATTATCCCGATAAATACCTAATAACCCAGTCTCTACACGTATACGTATTATGTATGTACATCATGTTTATACATATCCACTCCGGAGTAGACATATATACGTAGCGTTTAATGTTCGTTACATAAAATAACATTTGCAGTCTTATTATCGCGCATCTCGTCTCCGCGCGCAAGGCAAACCCCGCGCGCGGCTCCGTTTTTTTTTTCACTCGCTCGTGCGTATAACGCCCGTGTAGTAAACGACGATGCGGGTAATCGCGCGAAAATTAGCGGAAAACACACGCGCGTCTATGTGTCTAGACGAGTTCTCTCGGGGGTAACTTTGGCGCGGCTCTAAACCTTGTCGGCATTACAATGGAGCCATTCGATCGGGACACGCGAAGCCGAGACTGCGAATTTCAAACAAACAAGCCGGCAAGTGCCAAAAGTAGCGTGGCTTCTCTCAAATTTGTCGCTGGGGGGGGGGGGGGGAGAAAACGAGAAAGAGACAATGCCGGAGAATGAACGTCTAGGCCAAATGGAGTCTAATGGGGAAAGAGGTGGAACGGAAGAGAGAATGAGAGGGGGGGGGCTTAAATTGTAGACCGACTTACCAAGCAGAGCAGGACGCGAAGAGGAGTTGTAATAGTGTGTGCAGCCGTGTGCGCTTACGGGTATAGACGCAGCACAGCGGAGAGAGCGGTGTATCAGCTGTTCGCCGGCTGGTGTGTGTTAGGAAGCCGCCGGCGTTTATGGTACGATTGCACGTGCGCCTATGCTACGACTACTCTTGCACGTCGAGAGGCTGCTCGGGGCCGCGTTGTCTGGGGGCAAAGAGTCTGCGCGCCGGAGAGGCAACGACGGGGGTGGCTAGCGTTAGACTGCCGCGATGTAAAGGCGCACACCGGGACTACTGCGTGTGCTGCCTGCGTCTGGCGAACGCGCGCGATGCTGTCGGCGCGAGGGCGCGCGCGCGTCTGTGACATAATGCAGCCGCGCGCGCGCGCGCTCGCTCGCCCCCCCGGCGTCGTCGTTCGCCAAACCTTATGCCTATATAACACACTATAGCTGCCGCTTCTATCTTGCTATACCTCTCTTTCTCCCTCTTTCGCGGTGTATGCGCGCGTGTTTCCGGCGGCCCGAGCTTCCCGCCCGTGATGGCCCCCCGCCGGCCTAGACGGAAAAAGCGTAGAGACCGCGCGGGCTTTCTCTGGGCCAAGCTTCTTTTCGCTCGATCGCTTTCGCCCCCCCCCTGCAGCTGCTCTATATAATACTTGCCGGGAGAACGACGGAGAAGGAAGGTATATAGATCGGAAGAAAAGAGACGGACAGAACGACCAATCACCGCTCGACTGCACACACATAACCACCCCCCTGTGTACACTACCCCTTTCTGTATCTAACGCACACGCAGACACGCGCTGACAGGGACGACTACCCCGTTTCTTTGCTCGACCCTCGGTTACTCTCCCTCTCTCTCTCTCTCTCTCTCTCTCTCTCTCTCTCTTTCTTTCGGAGCTCCTCTTTTTTTTATTATACGCCGCACAAGCGTTCAAATATTCATAATCGAAAAATGAACGCGGAAAGCTTGCGACGCGTGCTTAGTCGTTCTTTGCTTTTGAGAGCACACCAACTGGCTTATACTCTCTAATGAACGTCCGACTGTGGATTATGGCAGACGGCGATTTATTGACGTTCAGGCCGATTACATATTTAAGACGTGTATATGAATGTATAAAATATTCTCGAGGCCGAATTTCGACGAACGACAAACAGATCGGCGTTTTCGATAAAATGCTCATCCTATAGCTTTTTTGGTTATTCAACCAGTCGGATGGTGAATTAATTAATTGAGACAGAGCGAGGAAAACGATGCTCTCGGTTAACCGAACTCCGGCAAGTTCATCTCGGGCTGTACGTTAAACGGACTCGCGCGCGAATGAGAGAGATCGCGTCTCGAGCCGCAAGCGAGAGCGATTGGCTCGAGACGCGACGACAGAAACTCGTTCTCCCCCATACAAGACTTTATAGAAAGTTGTTTCGCTCTGGAAGCTTATATACAAGAGACATACGCGGCTCGCAGAGGATTGCCATCATATCCGCGCTCTCGCGTAACCCTCTCTCTCTCCCTCTCACTCGCTAGAAATCTGTATAATAGCTTCTTTATCGATATATAATACAGCCCGATATTTGAATTTATAATAAACGTTCGATTTTATCCCAATATGCCATAGACACGCAGTTCAAAGAGGAATAACACGCGAGCAGCACATAGACACAAATCATAAAAAAAATCACAAGCGCAGTAGCATGACACGGAGAAATAGGCGTACAGAGGCGGGCATAATTAACCGCTTAATTCGGGCATGATAAGGTGCCGGCGCAGCTCTAGCCCAGCTGTCGAGAGATCAGCTGGCCTCGCTCCCGGCTAAAGATCGATCTCTCTTTCTCTCTCCCCGCGAACTGGTAGCGAATAGAGCGTGAGCGGATAGACTCGCTCTCTCGCGACGTCCTCGCCGCCGGGCTAACAGCCTACATTCCCTCTAAACCACCTCCCTCCTCTTGCTCCCCCCCTCCCTCAAAAAAAGAGGCCGCTGAATACGGCGCGTCATTAGCAGGCCTTATGTACCTAAGATGTTTCTATATATGCTGCCCGCACGTAGCGCGCCACTTGCGGCCTAAATGCGCTTTTTGGCAGTTTCGCGAAACACACGACACCCTCCTCTTTTTTTCGGCTCCCTCCTCCCCCCTCCGTTCTTTCCACACGCCTTTTTCGTGTGACTACGGTCGCGCGATGCTAAATTACGTTGGTGTAAGCCGTTGACGCTGTTTTTGCTAGACGGCCACACTTTTTTTTTTCTGGGATGAGACAGGTTGTTTTTGCAGGCTCTCGAGTATGACCGAGCGCTTTGGAGGGGGTGGAAGCATGAAAAAGCCCACCCGTAGGTGGTCTAATGTATTTTTTAGGCTTTTCCCTCCGTATACAGCGAAAGGTATAGTTCTTTTTTTATACACCCAGCCCAATGGTGCAATGGTGAAAAAGTCGGGGTTGACGTACCCGTCAGCCGTAGAATTTGCGTTGTTTTTAAATAAAAAATAATGGACTTGCTTGACATAATACGCCAAGGGGGGAAAAGCGATTAGTTTAAATTACGGAATTAGCATATATTACCGGCTAATTGTTTATTGCGGCATTAAAAATGTACGGTTTCGAGTATAAGTGAAATTTAACTAACCATAAGACAGACGTGTATTAGTTTCACATTTTTTACAGTTTCGCGTCTACCGTGTATTACGTGTGTGTGTATATACGTGTCCGTTACTACTTAAGTGTGATTGTCCGTTACTACTTGCGCGCCTCTGCAACGCGAGCTCTTACTACTTAATTTCGTCTAATTTGCCGTAATTCCAAAGCAAATTGAAAAATGGAAAAAGAAACATTTTTCCGCGAACGCCAACGCGGTAGTTTTTATACATATATATATAAAAGCTTAATAAATAAAAATCTTGACTTGCAAAACGAGAGCCGTGCGTTCTTCGAGGAAATGAAACGGAAAAATACTCTGTAGCTCTTGCTCAACTTCTGTTGTTAGATATATGATAAAAAGAGGGAAGAGAAAAAAAAGTGTACTGCTGTATTCGACGAGACCGTTATTGAAATGTCAGCGTGTATAAGGCTGTACTTTTATAGCGATTTGATTTGATTGATCGTCTGCGCCGTGTGTGTTCAAATGTCATGTGGTTTGAATTAAAAATTTAGACTAAAGCCAATATTATCGTAACGCAAAGGGGCGAAAAACGTAGTGTGTCTTTAATATTCTAATATCGCAGTAATAAGCTTCTCTAAGCTCCGAGGACATATTAAAAGCAAGCGTGTTTTCTTCGTTCAAATATTTACGCCGCGTTGAAAATTTCACGGTTCCATTTGTATTTTAACGAGGCACGGCTCTCTCTCTCTCTCTCTCTCTCTCTCTCTCGTGCAAGAGGCACGCCCTGGCTTTCCATAATTTTTCGTGGCATTCATAAATAATTAATAAGTCAATATGTCTCTTATAATGCTTTTACTTTGTTGGTGTTGTTGTTTCATAAATAATTAAATTATTAGAACCATTTGAAATTCGTCCTACTGCGACGCAAAAAACACGTGGGAGCTTCTCATTTTCCTTACGAATTTACAAGAGAGAGAAAGAGAGGGGGTCCGAATGATCGATGGTCAGGTTTATTTCGGGATGTCGGGTAACGAACTGACTTTCCTACTTATCCACGTCGCTCGCCGGACGCACGTTATGTGCTCCCTCTCGCCGTATGATAAATACATTAATAATAATCACGGAATAAATAATAAAAGCAGCGCTCATCGTTCTCTATCGGTCTTTTTTCTTTAAAGAAAAAAAAAGAAGGATATAGAAAGAAAGAAAAAATACTCGGGGTCCAGTTTTTATTCCGCGCGACTGCGTTAATGCCAAAAAAAAAGAACGGAGACCTGGAATTCCGGTGAAAAATCCTCGCCGTAACTGTTCCTTCTTCCATTCGGGCCTCTCTGTACGTGTCCAAAGGAATTCGGTAAACAGGCTCACGAAGCTAAGGGGCTGTGGAAGGGGAGGGGGTCGGGAATCCCCGCAAAGGCATATACACAGCGGCGCGCCAGCGCATACCATTTCTCCAAATCCTTAAACCACCTCTCTCTCTCTCTCTCTCTCTCTCTCTCTCTCTCCAGTCGGCAATACAATAAACCAAAGCGAATAATCCGGCAAACGATGAACGCCCGCGAGAGAAAGAGAACGAAGAAGAAGAGGCGATAAAGACCTGCGACGTGCATTATACGACCAAGGCTCTCTCCGATGTGTATAAAAATATACGCGCGATACTCGACTCTCCGTATATATATACGTGTGCGTCGGTGTAAAAGGGAGGTGCGCGCGAGAGTTGAGGGTCGTTGACTTTTTCGCGAAGGTCGGCCCAACGGGTTCCCTCAAAAGCCGCTCTCTCTCTCTTTTTTTCTGCACCGGGCGCATATATATGTGTACGCATGCTGTAAAGGACGCGCGGAGAGCGAAGCCAACGCACAAGATCGAGAAAACAAGTCGGAGAAGAAGGAGGAGAAGGAGTTGTTGTCAAGCGTGGGGGAGGAGAAGAGTTCGCCACGGGCGGCCTTCCTCAGGTTCGACGGCCTATACACGAGAGCTCTCTTTCTATACATGCCCGCTTATTTTCCCTGAGTAGCTTTTGCTGCTGCTGTTAGTTGCATTATTATTATATTTCAACGGAGCTAATTGGCTCGATAAAGCACGCTCCCCGCTCGCTTTCATTCACCACGGGCTAATTCGTTGCTCTCTCTCTCTCTCTCTCTCTCTGTCTCTAACCGGTAAATCGCGCGTAACGAGTCCTCGTGGAAATTCCAGCGGCGTCCCTGTTGATCCTTATGGAGTTGTATACGGGCTTGTATATACTATCGAGACGCCCGGGTAGTAACGAAAATTTTTATACGCCTCCGAGACGGATAAGAGGAATATCGATGGCTCCTTCTCGATTAGAGGGACCAACTGTTGATACGCGCGCTCCGGCTTTTACGCGCTCGGAAGTTATACTTTGGAGTCTTCTTCTCCCCTGTAATACACACACCGAGATATTATGCCTCCCTATAATACGTCGTCGACGTCTGCTCTCTCTCTCTCTCTCTCTCTCTCTCTCTCTCTCTCTCTCTCTCTCTCTCTCTCTCTCTCGTATACGCGTAGAATGAGAAAGAAATATCATTTGAAAACTCGGATTATTTTCGCGACAAATTAACTGCGGCTCGTATCATTGTGTTATAACGCCGCGAGGCTTGGAATTCACTCTCGGCTTATACAGATATACATTTTCCCGCAAGATTTCTCGGCTGAAGATTTACCGTTGACGCTTGGGATATTTGCGCGGCAGCACGTCTCTCTCCCCTTCTCCCCTCGCCGTTGTCTCTTTTCTTTTTTATAAAACCCTCTCCTCGCCCCCCCCCCCTTAGCCCGAGCGCTTTCCATTTCGCTGCCGCGCGAGAGAGGAACATGGCGCGCGCGTGTGCTACGAGGAGAGGCTTAATTGCGTGGCAAATCGAAAGCCGAGAGTTTATTCATGCGTATCCCCACCCTCTCCGCTTATACCTCTCGTATAAACCTCGTCCTCCGCGAGACTTTTTAAGTTTCCGTGAATATATTTATACGCGCGAGTTCTTCGTTGCGATTGAAATTAATCTCGTGCGTCTCTGCGTGAGAGAGAGAGAGAGAGAGAAAAGAAGACCTTGGGCTTGGCGAGAATTACGGGAAGGGCACGTATAAGTCAATCTTTTATAGCGAGAGAGCGTTTGAGCGCCGAGAGAAATTTCAGATATGCATATGTATATTTATATGTTACTGCCGCTTATATCCGCTGTGTATTTGGATTTTTACATAACGTACATACACATACCTAGCAGCCTTTTACGATAGACCGAGCGCGCAAACCTTGAGAAATTTCAATTTTTTTCCTCTCTCTCTCTCTCTCTTTCTCTCGGCAAAGTATATTTTCGGGCGACGAAGGATAGATCTCTTGGCGTCGAGGAAATCGTTTTCCACGCCGGAAAAAAAGTCCATTATAAACTTGCCATATCCATAGTATTATATACCCTGGGAAAAAAAACCCCTGTATACGAGAGATAGATCCGAGTTTCGTTTCAGCGCGAGGAAAACAATTTCGAGCGGCGTTCAAACTCTCTTGAAGCCTGAGAGAGCGTACACTGAGAAAAATTTCTAGTAAAAATTACAACCTACTATTGTAAAAATTGCTATATCCAAATAGCATTGCTCGGATATACTTCCAATGTTACAAA
>JAPYYQ010001221.1:0-54820 GCA_030522585.1 Anagyrus pseudococci
ATCACAAGAATGTCAGTATATCCGAGCACTACTATGGACTATTGTAATTTTTACTAGAATATTTGTAAAAATTATAATATGTGTTTTCTCAGTGTATCATAACATTAACTCTACATACGCTCGGATATAATGAAAAACGATTTCCCCCTCTCCTGCGAGCCTAAGCCTTTCTTTCGTGCGCGCACTTATAATTCCCTCTCCCGGGAATATGCAGACTGGATAAAGCTCGACATAATCGAGAAGTAGAGGAAAAAAAAGCTCGGTGACTCGAGCTAGAAGTAAATCACTGGCTAGGCCGATCAATTAATAAAACATTTCAATGACATTCCCGAAAAACCCGAGCGGCACATAGCGGCCCCGCGTAAAAGGCTATAGATACGTGCGAGCGTCCACAATGCGCCCAGCTTAGGAGCTATAGCGATCGGCGCGCACGTGCTCGCGAACTTCATTATCGATTTCCATTCCGTAATACCCCCGGAGCGCGAAGGAGGGAGCACGTAACGTCAGCTCCGACTACGCTTTCACCCAGAATCTATATATGTATCTCTATGTATCTCGCACAATACGTGTACTCGTCGTCGAGCGATCGGCGTTCGATTATCCGGGCGCGCTAATGCGCCGATTATTCCCTTGGAGTGCAGAAGGGGGATGGAGTAGAGTCCCATCGCCGAAAGCAGCGATCCGCGGCACTGATAGATTGACTTTCGTAACTCGACGAGTCGCAGAGGGGATCGATCGGCAGCCGATTGGGAAAGGGAGCAGTGGTAAACGAGGCGCAAGCTCGCCAGCGCTCCACTCCCCCGCGCGGCAGCTTTTAACGACTCTGCGGATCGCGTCCTTTTTCGTTTCTCTAATGCCCGCCGCGTAAAAGCCGTGTAAATATAACTTATGGCGATGTGTTACATCTATCGGCGGGGTAATGATATTATTGTCTTTCGCCTCGAGACAAAAGTATCATATTGTTCTGTTCATCTTGATTAAACATTTAGAAACGCTATTTTTTTCCTTTTTCTTTTTTTATTTTCACCGTATTATGTGCGGGGCTTCTGTAATGTGAAAAAACATTGATACATCAAACGAATGCGTATGGCTTTTATATTTATCTCTCTCTCGCGGGTCGTTTAGATAACAATAAATGCGCGAAACTATTAACGCTCAGCATTCGAAATATTTTCAACGCTTACGCTCTCGTACACGTGGATGAATGATTTTCACCATTAACATACTTCACAGATTCCACTTTGGGAGTTTATGCGAGTTTCGTGCGAGCGGTAAAGTTAAGATATCATTGCCGAGCTGAGAAAATTTCCTGAATCTTACAATTTTTGTTTTCGTATTGCAAAAACAATATTAATATAATTTCGGAATAGCTCGTAAAACGAGGAAGGTATAAAGGGTATCAAACGAGAGCCAAGAGCGCGTAAAGCTTAAGGCGTCGAAATCTTTAATGGAGATCGGTAGTCCAAGGCTCTCGCGAGTTTTCATCATTTCGAGAGACAGATATAGGCGTCGGGTGGATTATAACGCTGCGTAGGCAGGGGAGGGTCGGCTGAAATCGCGGCCGCTAAAAAATCAAAAAGTGTATACGTGTATCTCGCAGAAAGGCGGCTGTGCGTGGGCTTGCTCGATGAAAATGCTTGGCGACGGGCGCGCGCGGCTTTATGAGCTCTTTCTTTCTCTCTCTCTCTCGCACTGCTGCACTCGTAGAAATGAATGCCGCCTATTCCCGGAGTCGAAATATAAAATATTATTTATCGGCCTGGAAATTATTACGCGGCAAGAATGCGGTGCTCGACGCGCGAGAGAGAGAGAGAAAGAGAGTTTAGCGTAGTATTGCGTGTATACTGCGGTAGACCGATGAATGTTTGGATAAGATTGTCCGTACGGGCTCGGCCCCGAGGACGCCAATGACGACGACTACGACGACGACTGCTCTAAAGCGGCCGGTCTCGGCTGCAAGCGCGATTTTTCGCGCCGCTCGTACACACTCCGAGTCTCGTGCCGTTACGGGTTATTCGCTCGTTTCCGATCGTCTGGGCGCGTTACCTAAGCCGCCCGCGGTATGCTGGCCGTTGTTTCTTTTTCTTTTCTTTTTCCTATCATTCGGTGAAAGCGATTTCTGTTTTCCAAACAAATCAATTTCGCGCGCGGCACGCGGGCAGGGGCAGGGGATATACGAGAAAGGGGAAAGGGGGCCAGTGTTGCGTCGCGAAAAAATGCCGCGCTCGCGACTTTCGCAGCTCTTCCGCGGAACGGCCCGTCGCAACACGCACATTTACACACACGGACACACATATGTGGATCGCTTGCTCTTGCACGATATTCGCCGCGTGAGCGAAGTGTATAAAACGGCCGCCGTATAGGAGAAAACGGCCCTGAACGAGGCATTCCGAGGGCAGGCAGAAAGGAGAGAAAGAAAGAAAGAAGAGGGTTTGAGGAGGAGGAGGAGGAGACGACGGGAAAAAGCGAGGAAAAAGAGAGGGGCTCGCGCGCGCCCAAGATCCCCGCCTTTCCCCGGGCTGCGTCGTGCGAATCGCGTGCGTGCGATTCCCACAGGCCACCGGCGCGCAAGGTGAGAGAAAGATAAGCCGCCGCAGATACACATGCATACACAGAGGCAAGCGCGTGTGAGTGAGCGCGTAAGGCGAAAAGAAAAGGGCTGGCTGCGGAGAGAGAGAGAGAGGTGGCCGGGAAAAGAGCCGGAGGCGCGAGAAAGAGGAAAGGAGAGAAAGACAAAGAGGAGCGGAGTTACTCTACCAGCTGCCTCCCCCCTCTCTCTTATTCGCCTCCCCACACTCTCACCCCCGGGGGGAATTAATGAATCGTTTCCCTTTTGCAAAAGCGCGCGCGCGCGCGCGAGAAAAACTCGCTTGTGGGAAGAGCGAGCGCGGCGAGCGACCGCTTTTTCACTCGTCTCCGCATATAACCGAGCCCTCTACCGCGGCTGTTATGCTTTCGTCGTGAAAAACAAATAAATAAATGAGAATAATGAAATTTAAGCTTTATAACTCTCTCGTTTTAATGAAATATCGGTAGCGACTAGCTGGAAACGCGAGTGAATTGTTTACAGTTCGTATTTGTTTGTTTGTTTATATCATTTATTTATTCTTATTGAAAGTGGACGAATGGCGATTTAAATGTGAAAAATCCGCTTATTATTCAATGTAGATAAAAAGCTGGAAGGAATGAATAGACCTTGGGGTGTTCGGGTAATATCAAGTAAAAAAGGCCTAGAGGCAAAGGTGTTGAAATAGTGAAATGGCCTGTTAGCGTTACTCAATTATGATGACTGTTAGATTTCTTTTTAAAAAGCACGGAGCTCTCTCGAGCACATCTAATTTCAAATCTAAAACGTCGTGCGGTGAAATTAAAATTACATTAAACTTTTACGAACATTTTCCCGGACGAATTTCAATAATTCATCTGTTTTTTTTTGTCCTCTCTCTTTCCTCTATCTTTCGATACGTCATATTCATCAGCTTCCAATTATATAGCTCAACGTTCGAGTAGAAAAAAAATATTGATCTCTCCATGGAGAACAAAAAAAAGTTTCCTGTCGTTTCTGTTTGGATGCTTAAAAGTTTTTTAATTAGCCTATACTCATAACGAGTGGAAAATTTCCAAATTTGTCGAGATGATTGAGATCCTGGGGGAGAGAGAGAAAAAAAAACAAGAACAATCTCTTTTGCTCGGCGTTTATAAAATTAAAACACGTCCGTATCGAGCGTCGTATCTTAAAATCGTCTGGAAACATTGTACGAGCCTCGTAATAGCAGTCTTAGCGTAATTTCTCGCCGCAGAGGAGAAAAAAAGAGAAGGGCAAGAAAAGAAACCAGAGAGAGAGAGAGAGAAAAGAATTGCGTATGAGTGAAAAGAGTGGAGGAGGTGGAAGGGGAACAAGGCAGAAAGGAGCAAATAATCATATGTGGGAAGTCGCAGGCGTAGGGGACGAGAGAGAGAGAGAAAGAGAGTAAAGACAAGGTGGGAGGACTGGGTGATGTGGGAAAAGAGGAAGCTAATCAGAAGCGGAAGCGCGCTCCGGCGAGCGGCCCCCGTGAGCGCGCAAACCTTGAGGAGAACACGGGCGGCGGTCGGGGCGCGCTTTTTAGCTTTTTAATTGAGGCTTGATTTACCGGCGGCGCGGACACGGTAGCGCGAAAAAAAGAGAGAGAGAGAGAGAGGGGCACGTGCGCGTTCTCTGTCGCTGGATCCTAATGAACCGCCAGCGTGGACCTTGCTCGTGGGCTCTGACTCGTTATTACCGATGCCGATTTTTCCCTCTTACGTCTCGGAAATGCTGGTATATAAGCTCTAGCTGGGCGCTTGGGCATTAAAATCGCGTCGAATTATGGCTTGAAATTTGTTTTTACGCCGATTGTTGACGTCAATGCCGCGGGAGGATTTTTGCCCACGGGAGCGCTGGCTTTTCGGTCGGCTTTTAATTGGAACCGCCTGAAATTCGAAATTTTTCACAAATTAGCCTTGCGAAACGAGACGAGAGAACTTCCACCTCCCCTTCCCATTTACCTGCTCGTTAAATATTTATTCAATCTGCAATTAAAATTGGTACTTTATGCGCCGGCGCTGTATATTATTCGAAAAGCTTTTAGTTTATTAAGCGCTTAATTTTAACATTCGTTAACCCCGCGTTATGTATCTGGATGCACGTCCAAGTGTATAAATTGAATAACTTAATTAAAAATACAACTTTTACCTTTATTAAATTGATCGGTTTAATGAAGTTCCATGACATAAACGCCGAAATGGTATTATTACATAAATGTCGCGATATGCTTTAACCTAGAAAATTGCAATGGCGAAGGAAAACAACGAGACGATGGGAAATTGGTATACTTCATTACGCATAAAAACGCAAGCCTAACCCGTAAATTAAAAAACAAAACAAATAAATTTAAAAAAAAAAGCTGAAGCTCGAAAGCAATTTATCACGTCGAATGCTTAGATAACTGAAAATGGTAAGAGAAATTAATTTTAGCCGGCGATAATGCTGTCGTCAAAACAACAATCTCAACAAAGAACGTCGAGTTTTTCTTTGTTAACCAAAAGCACACGCAGACGAGCGCACGCACAAATTCCACGAAACCTGAATATTTTCAATTGCCACGAGAGCAAAGCGATTTCGATTCTTAAAAACCGATCAGCTCGACGATTTTCGATTCAGTGAAAAACGTGCGATGTTATATAGTTCAAGTGTTATATAGTTCAAGCGATCCCGATAATCAGGCTCATTATCCACTTGCTACAGTAGCATGATTCGTCTTTACGATATCCCACCACTGAAATCCACTTTGATCGTTTTACAAAAAAAAAGAAAAAAACAACAAATGTTCATCGGTGCTCTGAAGTGTATATGTTACGAAAAAGCCGTAGCTTTCAGTAGTTCTTTATCACAACTGCACATGGCCATTCTCGCTCGATAAACTCGAGCCAGCGCGTATTTGAGGCGTTTAGCCTGGACTTCTGTAGTTTCTTTTGTCGACTCATTATCATTGTTTTATCTTATCACCCGCGGGGCCCAAGGTAATCGCGGCATCGCTTTGGAATCGAGGCTACTTGCTAAATAAGCCGAGAGAAAGACTACCCGATTTCGTAGCTAGATTAACAGCCGCACTCTCGGCACTCGACCGCCTGATTGTCTCGCTCTCTCTCTCTTTCGTTTACACATCGCGAATTTTAAAAATTGAAAAAACGATCGATCAATCAAAACGTCGTAGGAAAGGGGAAAAATAGCCCAGGCTCACCAAAGTTTCCCAATTCCAAGCCGAAGCGCTACTCCCCGACTGCGCTCTCGAAACGTCTTAGGAAACGAAAGAATGCGGCTGTAGCTAAAGTGGGAAAAAAAGTAGGGGGAGTTTTAGGAGGGGATGCGAGTCTAAAAAATCAGAGTAAAACTGGAGTCGGTAGGCAGGCGCACAGCGTACACGTCGCCAAGGTAGAAAAAAGCCAAGCCAAGGTATTTCCCCTCGCGCCTTTCTCGCGCGCGCGCGAGAGAGAGAGAGATCGCGGAACGCGGCTCTAGCGGCAGCGAGATGACGGCGCGCTCTCGAGAGTAGGGGAGAGAGAAAGAGAGAGAGAGAGACCAGTCCTACACTTCCCCGGGCGAACGGCGGCGGGCAAGCCACCCTTTCTACCTTCCCTTTCACTTTCATCTATCGCGCGTTCTCGCGTATATTATTCGCGGCCGCTTATACACACGCGTGTGCCTATATACACGTGTGCGGCCTTTCGCAGCGGCGGCACAAGCTTGTTTACAGGCCAGCCGAGAGAGCGCCTGGTGTGCCTGCGTAATTTCCAGTCGCGCTCGCGCGCTACCAGAGAACGAGAGAAAGAGAGCCGAGGGGAAGAGAGAAAGGGAGAAAGGGCGATTGTCGCGCGACAGAGAGTAGTTGGCTCTCGGCCTTTTCGCGCTCGGCTTGTCGACTCGTGCAAACTGCTTACACGAGAGAGTATGACTCTCTTTCTCTACTCTCTATGGGGAGATCGAGTGGCAGGCTAATGTGCGGCGCAAGGGGTAAAAATGAGCATTCCAGCAAGCGAGAGAGAGAGAGAGCAGCGAGAAAATCGGTGCGTACGGTAACTCGCAAGTGTCGCCGGAGCAGGGGGGAAGAGACAATGGAGCGAAACGTCGTTGAGAGAGGGCGAGAAAGAGAGAAATCCGTCCTGAGAGGAAAGCACAGACAAGGGGGAGGGGGCTTAGAAGGACGAAGAGCGAAAGGGTCGGAAAAGCGGGGGAGGGGGCGGGGCATGCTAATGACGAGGCACGCGCCCTCGGCTTGCCCGGCGCAATATTTATTGCCCGAAGCAGCACAGAGGCGACGCTTGCCGATCTGCTCGCCAGATACACGAATTATGGCAGGATGAGCGAAAGGGTTTCCGGAGCGACCAGCCGCGCGGGGGGTGTGTGCGAGAAACTGCACCGATTTAGCGAGAGAGTATAGCACGTTGCATTGGCCAGGCCAGTTTACAAACTTTGGCCTTTTTCCGCTCTCTCCCTCTCGGTGGGCCCATACTTGTGCAAGAGAGAGAGAGAGAGGGACGCCGTTCCGAGAGCAGCCGCTCGAATTTCGCCTTTCGGGAAAGTGCTGGTAGTACGGCTCTGCGCCTACGACTGAGACGGTTGATGCCGTAAGTTCACGTGGGCCACCGACACCTCGGCAGTATGTAGATGTGTACATATCGTGGCTGCAGCTGAGTTTCGGTTAATGTGCGTGTGTTTGTCTGTGTACATACGTGTGTTTAGACACTGGAGCGAAATTGCGCTCGCCGAGGCAGTTGAGTGAGAGGGTATATTGTTGTCGAGACAGAGAGAAAAAGATGGCCTGGTTTTCGTTAAACGTCTAGGAAGTGTGCATTCTCCGTTGAGGTAAGAGTTTTCGCGTTTCCGCAATAATGCCTACTTTGAATAAAGCTATGTATAGGAAAAGCCGTGGCGTAACGGCGCAATTATATGCCGGCCCCTGCGCACCAATCTCACCCCTAAGTTCTTATCAGCTACGATCGCGCGTATACGTACAATATCGACGGACAAAATCAATGGAAACCTAATCCGATTCTTCTCGCTTCGAATTAGCCGTGCACGCGACTTTTTACACGCCTCGCGTGACACAGTGTACACAGAGACGGTCGACGTCTTCAGATAACGCGCGCATGTTAGGGTTACGCTGCTCCTCCGGCGGACGTGACGCGTCCCAAATGAAACTCTTATCAACGGCCTCTTTCTTCCCCCTGGGAGGTATAGGCTACTTTGTATGAGCCGCGAAGCAACCTGCGGGTACTTTGCTCGTCGCTCAACAAATCAGCTGGCAGCGGATCATGGGCCTTTTTACTCGCGGAACGCTTGAATGGGGAACGGCGTGGAAAGCTTCCGGAACGACGTTTTAGTGGTCCGACTCATTTTCACTCGCTCCACCTTCCTCTGCATTCGTTTTTCACGCCCTGCTTGTAATGATCGCTTAAAAGTCGGAGACTGACGACGAAACGGCTCGAGGATGATGAATAAATACTAGGTGTAATTGTTACGGAGTGTTTTAAAATAAGTACGATGGTAAGATCGTTATCCAAAGTCAAAATAGCGAGCAAGTTAGTACGCGCGTAGATTTAAAGAGAGTATTAAGTGTATAAGCGGATAAGAAGAAAAAAAGAGCGGGAAGAGAAAAAAAAGGCAAATTAATCCGAAACGCGCGCCGAGGAAAAATAATCATTTCTCGGTTGGAAACAAACGGCCAATAAAGCATCCGACCAATTTATATTCCAGCGCAATTCCATTAGCCGGCGCTCATTTTTCCTCGGCTATATGCATACATACGCATACAACCAACATTATCTAGCCGGCGTTTTTCCCTTCTCACAGTCGAGAAGCCTCTCTCTCTCTCTCTCTCTCTCTCTCTCTCTCTCTCTCTCTCTCTCTCTCTCTCTCTCTCTCTCTCTCTCTACCTATACGACTTGCGCGCGCGCATTATTTTCAATGACGCGCGGAAAGAAAGAGGGAAAGAGAGAAGAACGCGCTCGCTGCGCGCGCAAAAAAACAATGAATTTCCAGAAAAATTTTCCAGCCGAGCAAAAGTAGAGGTAGAGGGGGAAGGGGGACGCACAGCGACGTAACGAGCAAGGCTATCCGTATAGGATCGCGCGAGCTTTCCTCCCTCTCTCTCTGTCTCTGGCGCTGACTCGACGGCGTGGCTCTTTGGCCGCCACCCGACGGTAATTACCGGTGATATGCGCGCTATCCTCGCGTGGAGTCCCCACCCACGGCGTGAGATCATTTCGATTGCGTAATCCATCTTTCCCTACGCTACGCCCGATCATTTGGCTCTCTCGGATGCGCGGACCCCTCTCTCGTCCGTCATAAACACCCAGTGCTCTTTTTTTCCTCTTCTCTCTCTCTCTCTTTCTTATTATCCAAGATCGCGTGACGCGAGGTGTAGCCGTTTTAAGCCGCAACGAAAAAGCAAAGACAAATAGCTCTGTGCGTGCATGAATTATTTATTTTTCGGCCGATCCGATAAAAGGGAAGCCGATCGAGATCGGCATAGCTCCTATGCTTTTGTTTTATAATACGCCTCGGTTACGCAAGCCTCGGAAATATTTGCGTCATTTTATAGATATACAAGCGTGCACACACGTAGATATATATTTATGCAATTGCATTCGGCGTGGCGATAAATTAATAAGAGACACGCGCGCGCGCGCGCGTCAAACTCGGTATAGCCCTGCTGCTCGAGTCGTTCCGCGTCGAAATATATTACCAGACCCCTCTCGAATTACAACGGCAAGTGTGGGGAAAGGGGGGCGTATAACTCAACTACGGACCCTCGATCTAACATTCCAAAGCGGGGGCCTGTCCACTACTCTCGATCATCCCAAAGCAACGCGTCTTTCTCCTCCGCTACATACTTGCAGATTCATCCGTTCGCGGCGGCCGAGACGAACCTTCGCCGCGAGGTCGTTATGGGGCCAAGGCGGCCTGTTGTCATGCGCGTTGCGCCGCGGCGGAGGCCGAAAGCTCGAAGAAATGCGCGCCGGGACGTGCGGCACACTTGTTTAATCCGGCACGATTACTCTCTGCTTGCGTTAGCCGCTGCCCTTCGTCTATACGCGCACTTTTACAAATTGATTGAATGTCGCTCTCTTCACCTCCGCTCCCTTAACCCCTCCGTCTCGGGCGCTTTGCTCTACTTTTACTCCGAGCGAGCCCGTGCGTGTGTCACTTGCCGCCGAGTGTAAATAAACGAGAGGTGCTTTGAGTTTTTTCAACTACGCGAGATCGTTTGTTTTGATGACAAAGCGTCGAAGGTGATGCCTGTGCGCCGCCAGAATTTTTCGGATCTCTTGGGTTTTTACCGCCTTCTCTTTTTTTTTCCTCGTAACGCCATTGGTTCACTTGTTTTGTTTTGGAAACTATTGAAAGCCGCGTGTTTTTCTTTTTCAAACTGTAACGTGGATTAATCGTCTTTTTTTTTACTATCTTTGAATTAGCTCTACGTACTCCCCCCCCCCCTGGCCGTGTTTATCAAAACAACTGGCTATTACAGGTAATTCCCTCTGCTTTTTCTTTCTTCATTTTGTTTTTGTTCGTCTCTATTCTTCGACAATTTTCATTTTTCCTCCGTTTAATGCCTTTTAAATTTTTTCCCAATTACGAGCAATTAAATATCAACGCGAATTTCGAAAAAAAATTGTATTTTTTATTTTATCAAACAACCAAGCGTAATTATTTCGACGAGTTAACCGAGTAATTTAAGCGAATTTACTCGTTCCAACCAAAATTTCACACGGAAACATTTCCAAAATTCTAAACAACCATCAACACAAAGTCGTCTCCCAAATACAAAGGCCCGTCATTATTTTTCATGACTTTCTCGTCCAGTAGCATTGTTCCTCCCATCCGCCGGCTCGTTTTCTCAGGCCTCGAAACTAGCGCGACAGATCGCATTAAAGCTCCTCTCCCAGCGCTCTATCCGCCCCGCACACGTGTGTGCGTGCACACACAAAGAGAGTAGCGTTCGTGCCCTCTCTCTCTCTATTGCAAACGAGCGATCCGCACCAAGAGAAAGAGAGAAAGAGCAGCGAAGGTATGAGGGGGCAAGAGGGGAAAGCTTACGTAACGCTTAACGCACTGCTCGCTCGTAGAGCGCGTGAAGACGCGTGCCCCGGCATACGAATCCTGCCGAATTGATTTCGATGCGGCGCGCGTACGTCCCTCTTGGTCTTGTTTGCGAAATCGCAAAAAAAAAGAAGAGGAACAGAGAGGAACGACAGTTGAAAGAGGCGATCGGCTCGAGGACGTTTCTAGATCCCGGTGGCGCTCATATTCGGACGAATTAACGCTATTGACTGTGCAGCTATAATCGCCAGATTGCTGGTAACGAGCTTTCCGCACCACTACGAATAAAAGCTCTCCGAGACGTGGCCAGGCTGATCTCTCCGTGCGCGGGAAAACGGGAGTGGTCGCAAGCTGGAAAGCCGCGAGGGGACGTTTTTCCTCGGCGTGATTTTTTCTCTCTCTCTCCTCGCGCTTATTCACACCGGCACGCGTCAGCTTGGCGAGCGGCCACTCCCGACATCAGCGGCTGCTCGGCGGTTACGTCTCTATTTTTTTTCTCTCCCTCTCTGGCGAATAGCAGCGGCGAGAGGATTAATGGGATATTCATTAAATTGAGCCTTCTTTGCAATTTTAATTTTTTGTTACTCTGGCGAGCGAATACTGCACGCGCGCAGCTGCTGCTGTCGCTGGACTTGTGTTTAAATTGCGTTTTCTTTTCTCGGAAAAATTATGCCCAGGCTCATAGATCTCCCGCGCGCGGTCGCCAGAGCCGTCGGTTATAAATTAGCCGAGAGCGCCGTTTTACGCGTGTGTGCGTGTCGGCGACAAAGGGAAGTGATTTCACATGCGGCTGTTTTTGTTTGCGCAGACCGTAAAGCACACACACACACACGTAAACGCGCGCTCGCTTCATTTGCTTAATTGGAAAATTCATACTTTAAGCCGGGGAATGAGCTTGCGCTTCAAAAGGTAAACGCAAATCGATGCCCGCAAGCCGGCCTGGAACAGTGCGCGAGCAACACGAAATTGGCGCGAACAAAGCTGTTTCGTATTTACGCTTGATATAGATTAAGCAGCCTGACCGATCTTGGCTTCTCTTACCCTTCGCTTTCTCATTCGATCGGTAACTTGACGGATGATGATGAGCGTCGATCAGCGCGCGGCTATTGTACACGCGTATCGCTCGCATCTCGAATATTATTTCAATAATAAGCTCCGGCTCGCACGTGCCAGAAATTAGTCGAAATCACCAGCGGTAACAGCAGCGGTAAAGCCTCCCAGTCTCATTATGCAATCGGCAATTTTTCCAATCGATTAAAAAAAAGGTATACAGCGAGAGAAAAAGAAAAAGGTCGATCGATATAAATCAGAGAGCAAACTAGGCTCGCGGCGGTAACGGTATAATTTATCGATATTTCGGCGGTATAGGTGCCTGTACCGCGCGATATGGCATCGGCGCCTGTCGTAGCCCCCCCCCCTCCCGCCAATTAAACAATGAAAAAGACAGAGCCGGCCAAGCCGTGTAACAGCGGCGCACCGTTGCTCAATCTCACCTCGGCAATCGCCGTGAAAAATCTCACTTGCGGTAAGAAAAAAAAAGAACGAGAGAAACATATAGCTTTAGGGAGTGAAGAAAAAAAGCTCCGAGCGGGGAAGAGGGAATGCATAAAGGATGCGCATTTTTCCTCTCACTTCGCTGAGCGAGAGGGGGGGGGGGAATACGCGAGGAAAAGAACGATCCTTGAGTGGAGGCCGCGCTGGATTTGCATAATTCATAAAAAAAAGAGCGCTCGGCTAGAGCGAGAGCGCAAAGCCAGCGCGCGCGAGTAACGCCTTTTTCCGCTCCACCTCTCCTTGCCACCTTGTGCTTTCTGGGTATAATACGTGAGAGCGTACGTGCGTCTCTTTGGCACGCCTTTTTCCACTTGGCCTTTGTGCGCTTCCGCGCGCGATGACCACAGGTGCGCTAAGCTTAGCGACGTTTTCAGGTCTTCATGGGTATATGAGGTTTGGCAAAGCCATACGAAACTATACGTGGGTATAGAAATCGTGGGGGGACACCTGTGGCTACACCTTGTGTAACGTGCTTTTTTTTTAGTGGAAAAGGAAAAATAAAGAGCCGAGCGTATTTCCTCGCGGCTGGATCTAACAAAGAGTTTATTGTGTCGCGCTATTGTCTCCGGTGCATCCGAGATTTTCCAATTTTAAAATTTTTTTTTACTGTTTCATTTTATTCTTTCTTTTTGCGAAAATATGGAAAAGCTGCGGAGTAATGCGCATACTGAGAGCGCTGGGGGTTTAAGAGGCACTTTGCGTTATTAAAAATTTCATATCTGCAATAGTAAATAAGTGCTCTTGTTAAGCTTTATTGTCTTCGTTTCCGAGAGCCGAATACAAAAACATAGAAACGGAATATTCAAATAAAGGATAGTCTGTCGGACGATAAAGTAGTTTTTTTTCTCTCCCATCTTTTTTTTTCTTCATCTTTTTTTTTATTACCCGGCGTTACATAAAAGCCGCGGCAACAGTGGCAGTATCGAGTCGTCCTTAGAAAAGTGACTTTGTTACTTAATAGACACCGACCGGCGTGTGTGTGTGAGTTTGTTTATACGCTCCGAGATTTAATCGTCACGTTCAGTAAAAGAAAAAGAACAATTTTCCAAATATACCGATAATCGACAACTTTCTACGGTCGCGCGTATACATAGGTCGCCGGATAAGAAAAGCGAAAGTCGCCGAGCCCGCGAATTTCGAAACGATAAGGAAAAAAAGCTTCGCTCCACGAAGTCTAGCGTGTTAAGCTCACAAAGAGGCTGTAACGACAGGCGTGCATTGAAAGAGTCTCATAGAGAGAGAACACACAAAAGCTCGGCAAAATAGAAGGCGACAAAGCGAGAGAGAGGGAGAGAGAGCGTACACACAATCGAGCGCGAGTTCACGTACGCGGCGTTGAAGTTGTGAAAATGTTGAAACAAGAGGAAAAACCGGCAGGAGAGCGAGAATCGCGCAGGGGTATACAGGAGAGCAAAGTCAGCGAGCGCGACGCCGAAAAAAAATCCGGTCTACGGAAAACGGAATCCGAAACGCTGTCCCCCGTCTTTGCGCGTACAGTCGCGTAGCAGCAGCAGCATCGACGACGTGGTATATAGCGCGGGCGCGCCGGAGGCCGCGCGCGTCGCGAAAAAGAAAAGCCATGTCGCCGTCATCGTCGTCGTAGTCGTCAACTGCGGCGGCGGCGCGACGTCCTTGCGCAAGATCGCCCGTCGAACAATAAGAGAGGGAGAGAGAGTGAGAGAGTCCGAGAGAGAGAGAGAGAAAAAGAGAGAGAAGAGGCGAGCCCGGAGTATTACGTGACAGACGTATATAAGCGCGGGAGGAAGGCGAGGAGGGGGGAGGGTAGTGGTGCAGTCGTCTATACGTGCATAGGCCACAAACACACAGAGAGCCTCGCTGTTATAGCGCGTTTGAAGTTTCCTCGCGGGCTCTTTTCTCTCTCTCTTTCTTTCTCTCTCACTATGCTACAGGAGAGCTTTACGCTAGCGCTAACCTTGAGCGAATCTTTCCGTCATTGCGCGCACTCTTCTGCCGGGGCGCGCTCGAAAGTGCGCCGGCAGTCTGTGCGTACATACGTATATACGTCTATCGCGCGTGTACGTGAGTGAGTGGGGCATCTCTCCTCCTCCGGGCTCCTCTCGCCTGCTCGAGAGAGGGGCCACAATGGCTATATCCTCCCGGCTGAAATGATCGCAGCTCTCTCGAGCGACGCGCCAGCGGCTTACGTAAGCGAGAGCAGCAGAGGCAGGAGGAGAGGAGAGTGCGAGGAGTCGCACGCGCCGGCGATCCACGTTTTGCTCTCGTTTAAATTTCCCCTCGCATCCACTCTTCGCTCTACTCACGCACACTCTCTCCCTCTCTCTCTCTCTCTCTTGCTCCGCTTCTTTATTAATCGCGGCAAAGGTAGAGTCCGCGGAATAAACACGCCGGGAGACTTTCCAGTGCGCGCGTCGAAAGTGTTTGTTTAGGAAAGGGAACTGCTGAGTTTTAGCGAGGCTGTCGACAGGTAGACCCGCGCGGAATCGGTAATGCCAGGCTCTCGTACTCTTAGCCGAGCGTTAAAACTATCGCCGGCGTTTGTTGGTAGAGAGACTCGGAATTATCTTGGCTTGCGCGCGCGCACACATCGACGCTCAGGATATATGTATTCGCGTGGCATGCTAATTCGGACGCGCGGCGTGCAAACACAATTATTTCAATTAACGCGCTATTATACATCGACGCGCAATCGCCGTCGTTAATATTATCGTTATTGTAGATTGACGGCTTGGATCTACATCCTTTCCCCGGGGCACGCCTTTTTCCCTTTCAACGAGCAAATTAGACTGTCTAAACTTGGCTCATATCCATCAGCTGTTTCGCGCAAATTATTTAATAATTGGCATCTCTTGGATGCAGAAAAAAAAGTCTGCAGAAAAGAAAAAGAAGGAAAAAAAGGCGAAACGGGAGAGAAAGAGAGGAAAAGAGAAGTCGAGGAAAACTGGACCTTCAAGCGCCGCGGTAATTTTCAGATTATTAACGCCGGCGTAATGAATACCCTACAAGCATTAATTTAGCCTTTCTTGAATTTCACGTGAAAAGCGAAATAAAAAGAGACGTCAAGCCGCGGATATGACGTTCGTACCAGCGAGAGACTCATTTGAAGTAAAGCACCATTAAAGAAAGCCCAAAAAACGAGATCGGCCCCTTCAAAAAAAAAAGGCTAGTTTCGTCACTCAAGCTCCCAAAAGAAAAACACTCGCGCCGTGTATACAAGCCGTCACGTCTCAACGTCTCTTGCCCTCAAAGCAAAAACAGAAGAAGAAGAAAAAAAGAAGCAACGCCGAGAAGTGTCCGCGCAAGAGCTCAAGGCGAAAACGATTCCGTCTCTCGCGGCACAAAACACAAACCGAAAGCTCTCATACCGAAAGCTCTTATATGCACGCTCTCCGGCACCCATTGCCGGACGCGATTGTTTCTTACATAATGGACGGGATCATGTAACGAGGTGGCTCGTTGCGCTCTCGCCTACGCGCACCTACCGAGCGAGCCTCGCCTATCACCTAGCCTATGCACACACACGCACAACACCGTAGCAGCAGCCTCTCTCGAAAAGGCCTTTTTACTTCTGACCTTGAGTCGGGGACGCATCGAGGTCGGAGCGCGCGTGTGTGCGCGCCTAGCTTTTTCGCGAGCGCGCGAAATTTTCCTCGGCTTAGCCTCCATTGTCATGCGCCGCGCTAGCCGCTCTACCGTGACCATATGTATAAGCCGGGAGTGTCCGTTTTCCCGCTACACCGACGAGACAAAGCTTCCGCTCGCCGCAGAGAGACAGGGAAAGAGAGGAAGAGAGCTGATCGACTAGAATACTTTGGAGCGTAAATTTTTTTTTCACCTCACCCCCCGCGAAAGTCATGCCTCGAATTTTTTTTTAATCGCTCTTGCCTAGGGTGCTAGCAGTTTTGCGTTCACGTGTATACGCGACTCTCGTCTATGAATCATCCATTTATATAATGACGCGTCTTGGGAAGGTGATCTTTTTTTCCTCCGGACAACTGCGCTCGCTGCGCTGCACTGCTTTGAAAGTAGTGCGTTTCCTTTTTTTTTCTCCTTTTTATTCTCTCCTTCTCCGTAGACTTGGACGTTATGTTGATAAGTTTGTTTGCATAATGCCCTCGCGCGCGGCAATTACGAGCCATTAAAACTTAATTAGAATAAAACTCCGTTTAATGTCGGAGGCCTGGATTTTAATAAAGCCCGATCTAGCCGTAAGTACATCGCAAAAGCAATGCCTGCTGCACACTTACCTCGGCACTAATTTACCAACCGGCAATAGCCTCCCGATATATCAATTTCCCACCCGGTTTTTCGCGCCTTGTCAATCGTTAAAAAGAAAAATAAAACGAAACAGGCTACTGGCGAAGGTTGCGATCGAAGGAAAAGAAAAGACAACGGTCATGCATCATCGGATAATAATCGCATAAATAATTACTCGCGATTACAATCTCGGAGCATTGTTAGGCGGATTCATAAAAAGAAAAAATAGAGCGGAAGCTCTAAAGGCTCGTAACGAGCAGTCATCTTCATTCGGTTGCTCAACCTATCTCCTGTATACCTATATGCAACTTATCGTGCCTGTACGTGTGCGTATTTGCCCACGGAGCACTCATGAACGCACGACTCGAGCTGACTCCGAATAAACGGTCAAGCCACTCGAGGCAGGTCAGTATCCAAATTCACGGAGTCCCTATCCTCCAGAGTATCAAAAGATAGACTTTGCAAGAGTGATGCTACACAGCTGTTGGTAGGTTCGACTTGCCTCCGAATCGTGGGCACATAACGAACCGATCGCGCGCTTCGGCTTACTCCCACGCTCGCGTAGGGGAGAGGGGGATCATCTCTCACGGCGATCGCATTATAGTTTGATTTATTTCTCGCGGTGGCGCGTCGCCATCGCGGCTTCATTAAGCCTTATGTAAGCCATAATTCTCCGCATGAGCGCGCTCTCTCGCTCGCTGAAGAGGAGAGGGCTGAGGTGGGAAGGTACATGAGTCACACAGCGGGGGGAAAAGCGAAAAGCGGGGGGACAGCAGAGGTAGGATATGCCGAGGGGGGGGGGGGGAGAGAGGGCAAAAAAAAAAGAGTTCCGCGAGGCTGGGCGCGCGATAAAAATTTCTCGGGAATTGTCCTCTAGACGAATGGGCGAGAAAAACGGATCGCTTTCTCGGCCGGTCGTATTAATGCCAAGGACGTGAGACGCGCGCGCCGAGAGCTCTCTGTATACCACGCGTCCGAGACCGAGTCAATCTATGGACATCGATTAAAATGGAAATTTCAAGCGCGTATGCGTATGTGTCTCTGTGCATGTACGTGAAACTTCGGTCACGCTGGATTATTCTCAATGGGGAATCGATGGAAAAAACGTTCGAATCTTTAATAGTTTCCTTGAGTAGTTTACGAAGGTTGGGAAGAATGGAAAATCACGATTATGCAAATGACGATTATAAAGCTGAAATCGGACAGATTTGATTTGGCGAACTAAACGAGCACAATTGGAAAGTTCTCACTGATAAGGTGGGAAAAAATATCAGAGGAGAGAAAAGAGTCAGGCGTGAGGTACATACAGGCATTAGAGAAAGAGAGCGACAGGAGAGAGAAGGGGCCTTCTCGGGGGGGGGGGCGGTTATTTTCATTTCCAGCAGAGCAAGAGTAATGGCAGTATAGCAGCAGCAGCTCGACATTTGCGTAACCCAGTTTCGCCATTGTCTCGATTCAATGGTATAGATCGCGCGCGGCGGCACATCCGTCGAGCCGGCGCGCAAGTACATATCGTTACGGCGAAAGCAGCGGCGGCGTTAGAACGCGGAAAATGAGCGAAGAAGCGCAGCGTAGCGTCGATAGAGTGGGAGGTGAAAAGAAAATCGTTCTGGCCTCGTGAAAAATAACCGTTTATTAATAGGGGGGGGGGGAAGAAGAGAGGAGAAGCAATGGAGAGGGGACGAGGAGAGGCACTGGCTGACGGGGAAATTTGACTTTGACTGATACGTTGGATAATGTTGGGTAACGTTGGGCAAGCAGGCCGCATGCAGCTGGATACATCGATACCCCGCGATTAGTCATTTCTCGCTTTCTCCTCTAAAGGGATAAAATAACGTCCTTCCGAATTCGAATCGATGCTCTTGCGTATATTCGCGCGCGAAAAGAAAAACGACGCAATCGACGGGGGCAGTTGTCTTTTTTCGAGAAATCGGCTATTAAAAACCGTAACGCAGTCGTGTAACCGCGGCGTGGTTGCCGGTAGTAATAAAAAAAAAATAACTAAAAAAAAAAGAAAAAAAAAGAGCACAAAGGAAATCTTACCTGCTGCGCGTAATAAACACAGCGCGGAAGGACAAAAGTCAAAGCGAGATTAGCTAGCGCTGCAGGTAGAATAGAGGGAGGAGGAGGTAGGTGGAGGGGGAGAGAGCTGGCGCCGGAACGAAATCCACGAAATATATAATACGCTCGCGCAGCTTTCTCCCGTTATCGCAACCTCCTGCAAGAGTGGGCCTTGTACCCCTCCCCTTCTCTCTACACAGCCGAAATAAGCCCCGAATTTCATCGTTACGCTCGATCGACGTTGGCTTTCGAATCTCCTGTTTTCGCGACGTTTATTATTTATTTTTTTTCGAAATTCGCCAATCCCCTCCTCGTCCCCGTGTAAAAAGAAAAGAGAGGGATTCGTAAATCAGCGTGCAAAACAATGATTTTTCGAAAGGCTCGCGGATGACTATCGAGCGTCGAGACTCTGCCTTTTGTTTTCTCCTATATGTATCCTGCGCTTGAAAAGCCAGGAACTTTCCTCTTACATAACAATTTCACTTTCCGGCGTAGCTGAAAGAAAAATAACAGAGAGCGTCAAAGTATCATCTATGCGCGCGGCGATGCTAATCGGGGCCCCCCCCTATCCCTACTCTCCTCTTTGTGACATCATAAGTGCGAGCCTCTCTTTTTTTTCCTATACCAAGAGCAGTCGGAACGCCCCGTAGATCATCGCGAGAGCGAACGAGCGATTGTTACGCGAGAGAGAGAGGCGCGCGCGCGTATAGCCAAGGGCGAAAGGGAAATGGGAGTGTCCGTAAAGCGCTCGCATCAGTCCGTGACAAAAAGAAAAAAAAAGAAGAGCCGTCTCTTTTATTTTTCTCTCTCTCTCTTTTTTTTATTTCTTTTACATTCGAGCGACGCGCGCGGCTTTTTCGTTGTCGCAACGCGCCAGTATTAGCGCTGCCGGCGGCCGCCGCCGTTTCCGCTGGCCCAATTCGACGCTTACCTAATTCCCCCCCTCGTATACACTCGCTCTCGGCGATTACGAACACTTTCTCGCCACGCGCTAGACGTCGTTTCACGCTGAAAATCGGCGAAAGCGCTTTTTTCGTTTTTACCGCCTACTCCGCTGCCACAGCCGACGAGCTGTGCCCCTAAAGAGGGGGTGCACGTGAAACGCGCGCCTTGTTATCTGCTCTCTCTCTCTTTTTCTCTTTACCGGAGGAATTGTTTTTTACTCATTTTTTGTGCGGGTTTTACCTGTCCTTTTTCAAGCCGGAATTACACATTCACTATGTCAAGACTCTTTTTTTTTCGACAGTCAATTAATGCTTGTTTCGTCGTAAAGTTCTGGGTTTTTTGGATACAGAGCGGATAATTAACTCGAAAAAATAATTTTCTCTCCTTATTATTAATTCACTGAGAATTTTATTTTTATTGCAATTCAAGATTGAAGAATAATCAGTCTTGAATATTATTCAAATCATCAATGATTATTCATCAAAATTACATACGTTACACGATAATACAAGAGTAAATAAACCAAATCACCATTGCAAAATACATTGTACCCCGGCCGATAGAGTAGGCCTCTCTTTTGCGTTCCAAGCCTCGCCACTTGGGCCCGGTGGCAGCACCTTCAACGCCGCTCTCGATCGTTCGTTCCCCTCCCACCCCAGCTCTTTTCCCTATCCTTTCTAGCGGCGTGGCCGACTTATATCTCTTATACCTTCACTTAGCGTGCCGACGAGTCGCGGCGCACTTACACCGTCCTTCCTCTTCGCTGTTCCCTCCTCCTCCCACCAGAGACATAGCGCGCACGCTCGGGCACCTGCGCGCGCCAGGCTCCGCCCGCTCGCGATATATCCTCGAGAAAACGCTAAGAAACAGAGAGAGAAAAAGAAAGAAAGAGAGAGAGAGAGAGAGAGAGAGAGAGAGAGAGAGAGAGAGAGAGCGAGCGCGTAATATCGGTGTGGCGTAAGCGAGCGACGACTACGACGACGACGAATTGGCCTTGAACTTGAAGGCGAGCGAGCGAGTCTACGCGTTCAGTAGTAGCAGACTGGATGCGGTGAGACTGACTACTCGCTGCTGCTGGCTGCTACTGCTAGACCGGCTTTCGCGAGATGATGCAAACGGATGGCTTTACTTTTGCACTTAATCACTCGAGATTCTAATGAACGCCAGCTGCTTCTCTCTCTTTCTCTCTTTTGAGCTTAACCATACTCCTACTTATGAGCGATTCGTCGTAGCTCGAAACTTTTTTTTCGTTTAATCGATTGCAGATTTAAAACGGCGCATCTTTTGCCGCAATAAAATCCATTTTCCACGCTATACTCGGCCGTATGACTCTCTGCACTCCAAGCAGGCATAGTATCCCCTGCCCCTGGTGAATAAATATTCACGGAATTATCACTGCCAGCTTACTCGGGGACAATCTATTTTCATTTCCAGTGGCGCGCGCGCGCGTTCGAAAGCCAGCGCCAACACTATACCGAAGGATAATCGTTCGTCAAGCGAGTCGTTTCGCTCTCTTGACTGCACTTTGGCATATTTTTTAGACACTCTCATTAGGCTTTTCTCGATATCAACTCTGGGGCTCGTACTTTTTCTTTGTCCTTCGCATCGGGGCAAATATTGCGAGTCGCCTATTACAACCGTTGCTAATAGAAATTATGACAAGTTCGATCAGCGTCGATGCGTCAGCGATGAAATAACATTATACGCCAAGTGCAAATAAGTTAAGCGCATGGAGATTAATTCGAGAGGACATTGAATGAAATCAATGTCGGATTCAAACCGAGAGACCAACCGCGGGTCTTTTGTAAATGCACAACGAGCATTAACACGCTATCTCACACTTGATTTACATTTGAAATTCAGGCGCGATTGAAATGATGTATGACTAGACAAAGGGAATAGATATACATCTAAACATCTCAAAATCATCAGGCAGAGAGACTGAATGAGCCGAGAGGCTTTCAAAATCGCTTCTAACGAAAAAGCTCTCTAGAAAGCCGTTGCGACAGAGATATTATGGCTGCCCGCTAAGATTTCGCTCTTTCTCCATCATTTTTCACCGGGGCACCGGCTCTGGCAGGCGCGTGAAACGCTTCGACCATGACCGAGGCATAAATCGTTTGGCAATACTTCGGAGCTCTTTCGGATTACGCAGCGCGTTTAATACACGCCTTATCCTATCTGCCTTGAATACGTTAGACGAGGAAGAAAAAAAAAGAGAGAAAGAAAGAAATGACTGAAACACTGAACTATTGAAATGCCGGGTGTTTTAAAAAGAATGGGACGTTTTTATTGTCCTTTCATCCGTTTGACAAATCGCCGTGTTTTTCCAAGCGCTCGATAGATAAATTTCGAGATTGGCTGTTGCATAAAAAGACGAAAGAACAAAATAAAGGAGACTTCCTATGAGTTTCGCGCGAAGAAATAAAAAAAAAAAGGAAAAATTAATCGGATGAATATTCAGACGGTGTTTAACGGCAATTAAAAATTAAAATTCTCTTCAAATCGAGGCATAAACGTATAAACAAGCGCGGCGAGAATCGATGCTTCTTTTTTTTTTTCGTTCGTCCGCACACCGAAAAAGCTCTCGGCTATTAATTCGCGCGATTAATCACTGGCAACACACTGGTCGCCGAGTTGAATAGCGACAAGCCGAGAGCGCGTGCAATAATTACAACTGGATTTTTCTCGGGGCGAACGAAGGATAATCGATATGCGCGTATAGTCCGTCGTCGTCGCGGGCAGAGCCAAACGCGGACGGGGCGTTTGGAAGAGGAAGAAAAAAAACTCGCGCTGCGGTGGATCAGCTCTCGATATCCAAGCGAGTGAGAGAGAGGCGGAGCAAAAACACGGCTCTCGGACGCGACGCAAATAGGAAATGACGGGAGAGGAGATTCTCGGTCCTGTTTCTCTCTTCTCGCGAGAAAAGAGCGAGAGAGAGAGAGAGAGAGAGAGAGAGAGAGAGAGAGAGAGAGAGAGAAAACGAGACACGCGCGCACAAATGGAAATGATTTTTCTCCCGGCGACGCGACCAGTTTGCGGCTCCGCGGTTTCTCTCTCGGCTTTTTGCGTCGCTGCACCTTCTCCTCGACTCCCTTGCAAATTTCCGAGTCGCGTCTTCTTTTTATCGCGCTCGTTCCCTCGTCGACGACACTTTCTACGGCTTTTCCAGCTGTCCTACTCGTCGTCGTCTCGAGACAACACAGCGAGAGGTCCTCCCATGCCTCTTCTTCTTCTCCTTCTCTTTCTTTTTTCTTTTTTTGTTATTTTTTTTACGTAACTCTTATTGGGCAACGACGCTTCACGTCGTCCGGTTGAAAATTCGTTTCGTCAACGCCGAATTCGTAGAAAGCCCGATAAGGCTCGCCGGGCTTCGCCGTGACCCAGATCGTCCGTGAATCACAACGAATGTCAGGGCGAATCTCGCTGGAAAGCTACCATTTGCCCCCTCCCCTAATCGAGCTAGTCAGCATACAATTAAAGAGCATCAGAGTATCTGGGTGCCGTAGGTATTCCAGGGGCGTACATAGCCGAGCGATCCACCTTTAATCGATTGCAGCATTGGAATCGAGCGCGAGCGCGTAACCGCGCGGATTACGTATGCCGCGCGATGCTGGAAGTTATGCGCTCGCTCTCCTGGAAGTGCCCGCGCCAGACAGAGACGCGCTCGATCGCTGCGTGACTCTTACCCAAGGTCTTTCTCGCGAGCGAGCGAACGAGCATGAGAAAGGCGCAACCGAGCACCGATCGCTCGGCGAAGGTCGGACTAGCCAGCTGCTGCTGCTGCTACTCCGGCTGCGTGACACATCGGCTACACAAGCGAGAGCTATACCGACCAGTGAGATCGTCGCGTAAGAATACGATCGCGAGCGTTTACTTGACTTTTCTCTTGCTTTCCTTTTTTTCTTTTACTGCTCGTTTGATTGAGAGACAGGGCTTTAATGTGGCCAAAGGGGGATTTATTGATTTTTTGGTGGATTGCGTTTCTCGTAATGTGGGTTTACTTGAAAATTATGTAAACGGGAGAAATGCGAAAGTTGTGTAGTTGTCTGTAACGCGTGTCGAAATTCAATATACGAATAATACTTTTATTTGTTACTTACTTTTCTTTTCCATTTTTGAAAGCCAGGATATCGAAGTTGAATGGTACAGCGTGCATGTGTATGTAATTGTGCGTACGAAACCTAAAAACAAATAGAAAGCTTTTATTAAAACTTTTGCAAATTTATTCTTATTTATCTGCTTGATTTTGTTTTTTCGCAATAGTTGTCGTAATAAAACTAATAATTCTATAGAATTTGTTGATGTTCAAATAAAATGAATAACAGTTAATACTCTGTGATTTTTTTTCAACTTGATAATATATAAAATTTCAAATTGATAAGCAAAATAGAGATTTATAGAGTTTTTTTTATGTCTCTAGGGATAAAGATGATACCATAGATATCGAAGGGTGGATAGTTAATCGTAATTTTTGACTAAAAGGAACAAAGAAAATGTTAAATGGCAGAACTAGAAAAGTAAGAATCACATATGTCAATTACGCTCAACGAAAGCTAACAAATGCAAGCATGACTCTTTGCTTTTATGGTTCATAGTTTTTACATCATTTTTTTTTTATGCTTTGGAAAAAACAGAAGAAAACAAATTTCTATTTATTGGTTTTTCACAACAAATGCGGAAACACTTTTCCACTTTTAATACCTGCGTGCAGCTGCATTTTTATCGTTAACCACTACCACAATCTAAAAGCTAGTCAGTCGAGTTTCCAAAGACGTTTTTTTTCTTACTCTTTTTTTTATTTTCATTTCAAAAGCCAAGCACACTTCTCTTTGTTACATCGATTGCGTAACGAAAGTAACCGCGAGTCTCGAAAGAAATCATAGTAATAATAATAATGAGTGAAAAAAAAGAAACGGACTTTTCAAGTTTCCGGGTGATTTGTTTGCAGACTATGCAACCGGACGGGAGGCTAAAGCTTTCCTACGACAGCCACCTGGAGACCGTAGCGGCTGAGCTCGGTTCCTGGTACGCCTGGGACTGTCACGTCGACGTGACCCTGGCCTGCGATGACGGCTCCGTCATTCGGGCCCACAGGATCGTGCTGGCAGCGGCTAGTCCCCTGCTGGCCAATCTGCTCAGCAACACGGCCCTCGATCACGTCGTCCATCTCGTCGGGGTGCGCAGGATCCAGCTCGTCCATCTACTCGAGTTTCTCTACAACGGCGAAGCTCTCATACCCGTGAGTCATTTCTCCCCTGCAAACGTAACACCGGCACACCCCAAAACGTACTAATTCGTCGATTTTTTTCAATTACCCGCAGTCATCGGAATTGAGACCGCTGAAGGAGCTATTCGAGCTTCTGCAAATAAAGCCCGAACTATTCGAGCCGGCGCAGTCACAGAGTGCGACGAGTGCGCATCCGGAGAGGATATGCACCCCGCAGCCGTCGGAAGAGGGCCAGGAGAGCTTGAGCTACGAGTCACAATACGACAGCAGGTAAGCTTAAACGACCCTCCCGTTATCCTACAGGTGAATGTAAAAAAAATCATTGCTAATCTCGCGCTTTATCGCGGTGTATTGCAGGCAGTCGAATAACCCGGCAGACTGCTGCTCGGTGGTTATAAAAACCGAGGACGAAGACGAGGCGGAGCCGGAGGTGGACGTGGAGAGCGACGGGACGCACTCGGAGAACCACGAGACGAGGATCGAGCCGCCCCGGCGAAGGGACAGCTCGGATCCTGTGAACCTCAGCATAAACTCCGGGACCTCGACGACGAGCGACAGCTCGCGCGACATCGTCCACAGGCTCGAGTCCTCGCTGAGGAGCTGCCTCGACGAAACGAGCAAGTACCGCGAGAACAACAGCGAGCCGAACCAGCAGCAACAGCAGCAGCAGTGCGACCAGCAGCGAGAACAAAGGTAATACAGACGTCGACCACTCCCTCGCGGAGCTTACACTTTCAAGGATAACTCACGGTTTTTTCCTCGGTTTACAGGTCGAACTTCCGACATGACAAGGCGCCGCTCGAGAGACGCGAATCGCTGGAGGAGCAGGAGGACCGGCGGAGGCAGCTCGCCGCGAGGCTGGCCCTCGGCCTCGAGCCGAACAAGCGCAAGATCGAGGAGATACCCATACCCGCCGCGGAGGCGTACGTCGTGACGCCGCATAGGAAGCGCCGGCCGGGCTTCCACAACGCGCCCGCCCAGAACCCGCCGTTCGTCCCGTTCAACCCGGGCTTCGAGACGCCCCGGCGGCTGCACGCGCCTCACGCCCTCAGCGTCTCCGCCCCGCCCTACCCGGTAAGATGCGGAGGAGAGCGCCCGGGACCGGGCAACCTTGCGTGCACGCCTGCCTAGCCGGCAACGGTCTAACCTATCCACCGATTTTCCAGCAGGACCGATCGATGACGCCGCCGATAATCCACCGGCCGCCCTCGGCGGACCCCGCGGCGGCGGCGACCCTCGAGCCGCCCTGGGGCGCCTGGCGACTGCCCCCGAGCCGGCCGCCGCCCCCGCCGTCGGCCGAGGACTCGCCGAAGTCGACGCCGGTGCGCGAGTACCGGTGCACCTACTGCGGCAAGCAGTTCGGCATGTCCTGGAACCTCAAGACCCACCTGCGCGTGCACACGGGCGAGAAGCCGTTCGCCTGCAGGCTCTGCGTCGCCATGTTCAAGCAGAAGGCCCACCTGCTGAAGCACCTCTGCTCGGTCCACCGGAACATGATAGCCGGCACCGACAACAGCTTCCTCTGCTGCTTCTGCTCGCTCAAGTTCGAGAGCCAGTCCGAGCTCATCAGGCATCTCTCCGGGCCCCACAATAACCTCCTGCTCAGCAAGAACCTGCACGAGTGACGAAGACTCGGCTGATTGGCCTTAACTCGCGCCAAAGTGTTGAGCAAGACGTTTATCGGGCCTCTGATCACTACCCCTCAGAGCCTTTACCTATGCCCTCTGCCAAGGCGAATCTTGACGAGCGCGCGTGCTGCCGGGCGATTTCACTGAGACCTTGTCGAACGTTGCTTAAACGTTCTTCTACCGACAACGTGAAATCTCGAAGCCGACAACGGCCTGTAAAATCGCGCGTTTTGTTATTTAGCTACGTGTAAGCTTAGGTAGCCGCCGCGGCTGAGCTGCTTTTATCTAACACCGACGACGATTCAATTAGTTGGAAGTATAAAAAAAAAAGAATTTTTAGCAAGATATAAACCGTCCACCGAGGGCTGTACGGTGTGTGTTTGTGTGTGTCTATCCGGCGATCGGTCGCGATTCAGCACAAGGGACGACGCTCGACGACGGAGAAGAACCAAGAGCAAAGCTCCTCTTCTCTCTCGGTCGATCTACACTTTTCCGGCGCGTCGCACGAGGAAAAGGCAGAAAGGCCCCCTGTAAACACCACCGGCTCCCCTTTTATAACATGCCCCCCTTTTGTCTTCTTAGAACGTAAGCGATAGCTTGATTTTTGACCTATTCTTTTTAGCATTAATTTTTTCTTCTTTCTTTTCTGTACATAGTCTTACATACGAAGCGAGAATGTATGAGTTGTTATTTATTTTACATTTTGCAATGGGACCAACCGAATTTCCACCGAATAACAATTATTAGAAAGTAGATCTTAATTTAGCGGCCTGCCTACAATCGCCTCGAACAAACTTGATTCTTTTTTTTTATCAATTTTTTTTCTGTTTTTTTTTCGTAACCTAAGAATAAGTAAATGATATAATATGCGTAGTGACAAACGCAATGCGTCTCGAGATGTGCAAAAAGAATTTAGAGAGGAAAAGTGAAAGAGTATACATTGTTAACGCGTAGTTCGAGTCTTTTCGAAAAATTGCGTTACAAATGTGTCGATAAAGAGCGAGATAGAGAAAAAAAAATAATAGCGATGCCATATTGGCACGGCAATGATAAGACGACTCGAATCGGGCCTTTTTTCTGTGTACAGCTGCAAATCCGTGCAGGATTGACAAAATCGTTGCGCTTTCGTCCCTCCCTTGTTTCCCCTACCTCACTTCATGACTCCGACATCTGTGACTCGAGTGCCTTGTCAAATGGGTCCAAATTGGTCGATTGGGCAGTGATTTCATGTGTTCATAGGCTTAAGCGTTTTTAGACGAAACAAAAATGAATAAATAACCACTTCGCGAGAAATCAAGAGAAAAAAAAGGATACGAGAGAAAGAAAGAGATAAATAATAACGATATAATGATAATAATAACGATCGATAAGTAAAGTTCTTTTGTTTATTTTTTTTCTTCGTTTATTATTATTTTTTTGTTGAATGTTTCGAGCAGTAGCATAATAAACTATCGAATAAATTGAATGAAAAATATTTTTTGTAGTTGCAATTTTAACGGTCGTAGTACAATAGATAATTTCGTGTGAGTGCGAGAAAAAGAGAGCGAAAGGGAGAGAGAGCGTGTATTGTGAATGAGAGGACTCGGCTTATTCTTTGCGAGCAAAGAAGGCTCAACGACAACTGAGAGAGAAGAATATACATTTATATATTTTTTGTAAACCATCGTGCGCGAGCTTCTTGATGCAAGAGAATATAGCGAATTGAAGGAGAAGCGAGTCGTTTAGGTAGTCGCATTAAATTTATACAATATTAGCGTTTTTATCTCTCTTTTTGATTGTTGACGCGGGTCGTCAGATTAATTAAAGACGATTAGGAAAATAAAATCCCAATCAGCTCTCGATTCGCTGCCTCGAAGGGCTCATCGTTTTTTGTTTTGCTCTTTAGATTAAAAACCCATCGATTCACAATGTCATGCTGACCGTAGTAGCCTTTAGACAGACTTTGTAAAATTATTTTTTTACTCCCTTGTAAACAAACAAGCTTGTTACATTCCAAGTCTAAGCACGCAGATACCCCCTTTTTTCGAGAAAATACAGATTGAACATATTGATAAAAACGAAAATAAGAAAAATAATAATGTAAACGTTGTCGAGAGATAAACGAAAACTTTGTACAGAGCCGTAGTGTCTGACCGTCAAGACGTGTATTGTTCAAGAAAAATAAGCGCTGCATACTTTTGTATTGTATAAAATGATCACTTTATGAAGCAATCACACCAAAGATACGTTCATAGAGCCGTTCGAGCATAAGCTTTTTATCTTTTATTCTTTTTCTTTTTCCATATCTTTAATGCACACAATTCTACGTTACCGTTCGCAGCTAATGCGCTTCTCGGGGAAAATAAAAAAAAAAGAAAGAAAACAGATGACGCATTAACTTTACTTTAAATTTCAATCGCACATAAACCGTAATTTTTACAGCAACTCTCAAAGTCGAAAAGAAAACATTCTCGAGATTGTCCGTATCCGTTGCCTGCTTTCGAGAGATAACATTTTCAAAGATCTTTTTAAAGTAGCTTCTCTCAAGCCTTATAAATGTACAATATTTTTATTAAAATTTGTTTAATACGCACACTTTTAAATTGTAATAACAAAAAACATTTTTTAAAAATTGCCTAAGTAACAATATCATCGAAAGTCAGGCAGAGAAACGGCCAGCATGTAATAATATACAACACAGTGAACGCAATGTGATACTAAATGATAATAAATAAAATAATTATTGTTTAACGCGCGCTAAGATGCATCTCTATCAAGAGAACGCTCCTACGCGTCCGTACACATCAGCATGTAATTACGATTTGTAGAAAAAAAAGCAAGCGAGTGAAAAAGCAAAAATATGACGAAGAAACACACAACACACAAACATACACATACACACACAAAGGCGAGACGCGAGAAAGAAGATGAGCACAATTATTAACCTTAAGCCCGCATGTCCCCCCCCATTATTTTATTTTTTTTCTTATTACGAGAGATCTTACTTCAGCAGTTTTAGACCTACGATTATTGTTATTATTATTATTACGATGCGTTAAACACATTAAGTAGATGATGTACCCGTAAATTTTAAGTATTACCTTGTATGATGAAAAAAATGCTTAGCGACATAAGTGACATTAAGCTGACAAGAAAAAGAGAATAATTTGGTTTCTTTTGTAAATAGTTAAACCTAGCCTGTAAACACCGTAGCGAGTAAATGAATAAATAATGAAATAAATAAGCAAATAACAAGCGTGAAAACACCGTTTGAGAGAAAGTCGAAGGATGCGCGCCAGACCCAGATCTTCCGTGCGCGTTTAGTTTGTGGCTTTGTGACGAGAGAAAGAGAGACGAAAATAAAAAAAAAAGGAATATAAGAACAGGGAAGAGTGTACGAAGCCGAAATGACTCGAGCGACGCGGCGCAGCAGAGGCGATCGCACGTCGGTCGATTGCTGCGCGCCGTCGTTGTAGCAGGTGAAATCGTAATAGTACAAAAAAATGAAACATATTGAAAACACGATGTTTAACGAGAGAATAATAACAAAATATGGTGAGAGAGCCCGTTCGATGACTCGGCTCATATTTTTTTTTCGAGTACCAAGTTCGTATTCGCGATATTGCGATCGCGCGCTCCCGAGCTAAAGGGTAACGCGTTTAGCGAGTATTATTGCCGGCGTATTTTCGTTAGGCGTTTATAAGCGGCTGGCGAAAGAAAAAAAAAGTAGCTTTTGGCGTTAAAGAGAATTTTATCTGTAATATTAGCGTACATTATGTAAAATAATTAATAGTTAACTTGCGGTCCAAGTGCGAGAGAGAGAGAGAGAGAGAGAGAGAGCAGGTTGATGTAGGACAAAAAACGATGAAAAAAAAACAAGCAAACAATGATCTCGCGATTAAAATACAACACGCACACATTTGTATAAACGAACACACACAAGCGGGCGCGCGCCCTCCAGCGCCGTTTCTCTCTATCTTTATTTCTTTAATCTTGCTTCATTTTCCTTCTCTTGTAAATTCTCGGCTGATCCCCAGACACCATCCCTAACTTCCCCGGCAAAGAAACAAGAGGCAAGAACCTTCACTTCTGCGCATCTCCGCGAATATCTTTTGACCGTCCGTCAGCCGACTCTGTACCATCCCGCTTATTTTCCTTTCTCCACTCACCGACGTGTCTTTATTTCCGGAAGTCTGGGCGACGACAAAATGTAAACAGCAATAGTTTTTAAGCATCTCTTCTGACAGCGGAACGCGTCTCCGCCACAATGCTTTCTTAGTGTTCATAGACTTACGAAAATACATTAATTGAAAAAAAAAACAACAGTTTTCATAACGAAGTTTTATTTATCCAAGCATCCTAGATACGTCATCCTTGCCAATTTTATATTCTGATCTTATATAGTGAAACGGATACGAGATAAGTGATATTGGATCTAGTATAAACGGGATATCTAAAGTACTAGCCGAATCATCTGAAAAACATTTTCAACTCTATCCGAGCTAGAAAATGGGTTTCTTAACTGGCTACGAATCCGTTCATCACGGACAATCTTAAAACTCATCTCGTGTACGGGAATTTAGGGCACAAGTACTTTATAACGGGCGCACTCATAAACACAATTGATGAAGATAAGCAAGAAATGCATTGTCCTAAGCTATTGACCCCAAATGCAGCGCAACAAGGGTACAGGCGCGCGCGCGCAATCCCTCGTTTCAACTGAACAGCAAAGACATTGAAAACATTTTAAACAACCACTTGGAAAAAGGAGTCGACAATATTCACTAAGAGAGCGCATAATCCGGCCTCGGCCGTTTCGCACTGGGCTCACACTTTGGCCCCGCAAATTCAATCTGCTGGATGGGCAGCAGTCAATCAGTTTAACGGTACAGCTGCTCATTCATCTACGAAGCTGGCAGGCCTCTTACCCCGAACGACATTCGCGGTGAGGCCGGTAAGGGTTTACACGCCGCCACAACTCAATCGTTTGTCTTTACGACTTTGTGTGTCCCAAGGGGCAGGAGGGGGCCGGCGATTGTCCGGGCATAAACAGAGACTGGTCTCTCGCGCGGGGCCACGCGCACCCTTTAGCTACATGCGCTCGTCTCGTCCCGGGCGCAGGCCGGCGCCGTTGCTGCAGGCGGCGACTCTAACGGTTCCCGGTTTTACTCTTGCACAAAAAGCTGACGGACCCGTTAGCTCGTGGTGGGCCACGTTCCAGGCTATACGCCAGCCAGAGCGAGAGAGAAAGAGAGAAAGATGCCTCGGGGGCAGGTGTGCTCACGTGTACATACGCGCGCGAGACCGGACTATCTCGAGATTACAGCGCCGCCAGATGCTGGCTTCGATCCAGAAGGATTTTTATGTGTCGCGAGCACGTCTGGCTAATGGACGCGATATCGGCTCTTCGGATCGGCGTCTCGGCTTACCGATCACCGCTAATGCCCCGCTGCTGCCGACGATGAAGCCCGGGGGATCTGTTCTACCGAGAGACTGATTTTATGCTAATTAGGTACATAGAAGATGCTGGATGAAGATTGGTACTTAGACCGTAGTTACGAGCTTTTCGGGTTGAAAATATGGAAAATCGGTTTGAGAGGGTATTCGTACACTTGATCGGATTTTTCAAGGTTCGCTTGTCATGATTCATGGGACTGTAAGAAAATACGAATTAGGCTAAAGATCGGGTCGCGTTTTGAATAAAAGAAAAACAAGTATTGGAGACCTAGATACTGGAACAAAACACAAGTGATTCTAATAGAGAAAGTCTCAGGGTTGTTGACGTTTGCCGAATTATTCATCGTGAAAGTTGTTGATTTCTGTCGAGTGAGGTCAAATATTGTTTTTTTTTCAAAAAGATGACTCGAGCTACTTAAAATTAAGAAAAAAAAAAAGGAAAAACATTTCAAATGATTACCAAGAGCTAAATACGGAATCGCATTTCCATCGATCGCCGCAAAGAAACAAAGAACGAAATCTATTTAAAGAACACGAAAAAGAGAAGCTCGGAAGAAGATTCTATGAAGTGTACAAGCTGCGACTGCAGACACTTCCCCCGTCGGCGTCAACGTTAAAGCAAATTCACTTGATTCTCGCATCGCGTCATGGCTTAATTTATTTGCCCCTGCCACTTCGCGCGCGCACGCCACTCGTGCAAAACGGAAAAAATGCAAATGGATCTAACGGCGTATTGCAATGGGCTCTCCCTCTTTCTCCTCCTCTTTCCCTCTAATGCCTAACGCGTGAAGCGCATTCGTGGATGCCAAACTGGTAAGCGCGCAAATGCAAAAAAGAAAAAAAAAAGAAAACGTCAACGACGCGTGGACACGACGGGAGACGACAAGGGCCGCGGACGGAATTCCCGATAATGGCACTTTCGATGCCAAGAAAAAAAGGCGCAGAGGAAAGAGACGCGACTCTTCTCGTTCCCTCCCCGTCGATTGTCCCGGCACTTGTTGCGAACTAAGAAAGGCGCGTAGACGCGAGAGTCGTCCAGGAGCGTCCGAGAATCTTTTCCGATACCAGGAATCGCGACTGCGCGAGTCTCCCGAGCGCTCTCACGTTTTTCTTCGACGCGGGCAAGGGTGATCAGCTGAATTGCCGATTAACGATTAATTTTTCTTGGCTGCCGATCGGGTAACTCCCTCCTAGCGCGCTTCTGTATTTTAAGATTCTACGATTAATAGCCCGTACACGGAATAAATTAATTTTGGAGAACTAGTCTTTTATTATACATATATCTAGGGAGAGAAAGAAGATAACTGCATCGGACAAATAAAAATAACGGCTTTGACCTACTAATGGCTCATTAATATGCCTTCTAAAAAGTTGATTTTAATACCGTTTGTTTTAATGTCTTTTTTTACCTTAGCCAACACATCAGGTCAGGCGTACGTAAAATCCTTTTTCGGAATTATAACCACCTTAAAAATCCCGAAAGCCATGAATAACATCGCCCAAATAATCCCGCGTTTATTTCTTGTCAATCTTAAACGTTACGAAATACGCCGAGGTTGCTGTAACGTAATTGCGATATTAAAAAAGAAAATAAATAATCTGTAGAAGGAGAGATAAAGAGAGAGGGAACGCGGAGAATAAAAATGACCGAGACTGATGTAGTGGCGATGCCCGGGTTATTGCGCTCCTCCCACCACCGACGTAAATGCAGAGGCCTGCGGGAGATATCGGCTGCTGCTGGACCCAAACAAACTCGCGTCGTCATTGGACCTCGGCGCATAACCGAGAGAGAGAGCCCGAAAACAAGACGAAAGTGGGCCCGGGGCCCACTCGTAATCGGCCGCGTGCGCCCTGTACCGTTGGTCGACGAAATTTCGTGCTTCCCACGCCGCACATCGGAGGCTGCGCCGCTGCATCGAGAGCTTCGTCGGGATAAAAATCCCGGCGGCGCGACGGGTGGAAGAGGAGAAAGAGAAGGAGAAGAGAGCGATCGCGCGGTACCGTAAACCCGGCCGGCGAATCTCCGTGCGTGTGTGTGCTCGCTCACGGGGGTAAGCGAGAGAACGAGAGAGAAAGAGAGAGGGAGAAACGAAAGGGGTGGGGAGAGGTAAAGGTAACGCGTGTCTCTTGCTCCGGTCAACGCTCCCTACCTGCCCTCCGCGCTTTTTGTATATAAAGCTCCGGGGACTTTGGCCGCTCACGGCAGATCCTACCGTGGACACGACCGAGACAAGACATGAAGTACCTCAGCGCGCTACTCCTTATCGTCGCTCTGGCCAGCCTCGCCAGGGCGCAGATACCCTTCCTGGGCTCCTGCCCGGAATACCTGCCCAAGGCCAACTTTGATTTGGACCAAGTGAGTATACTGACACTTTAAGAATTTTACATTTTTAGTACAAGTGACAACGTGCTTTGTTTAAATGGATGTACGACTTCTTTTGTATAAAAATATAGAATTAAGTGCCTCTGGACTATCACAATTTAATAGAAATGCTAAAGAGTTATTTTTTCTATATTTTTTTTTCTAGTTTTCTGGAATTTGGTACGAAGCCGAGCACAGCTTCCAACTGACTGAAATAGCAAACCGATGCGTTAGGTCCAATTACACAAAAGGTCCCGATGGCAAATACCACGTTATCAACGAAATCAGAAACCGACTGTAAGTGCCTATTAAATTTTATTAAAGTTATCTTCGTCTAAAAGCATCAATTTATAAACATTCTTTTGGTTCTTCAGTACCGGAGTCAAGCGACTGCTGGAGGGAGAACTGAGAAAAGCTCCCTCGAAGGCCGAGGAGGGCAGACTCCACGTGAAGTACACGACAGTGCCATTCATTCCCTTCGAGACTCAATACGTCGTGCTGGACACCGATTACGAAAGATACGCTGTCATGTGGAACTGCAACAGCGCTGGTATTGTGCACGCCCAAAACGCCTGGATCATGACCAGAGAACGTCTTCCCCCTGGCGAGACCCTTCAAAAGGTAGGCGACAGTCTCAAAGACACAATGATCCCTTACAAATCGGGATTTAGCTTCGAAAAGCTGAATATCATCAAAGTAGCTTTCTGAATCTCACGAGAAATGTTTCCATGTTTCAATGATCAGGCTTACGGCGTACTCGACCAGTACAAAATCTCGAAGACTTTCTTCATCAAGACGAACCAGGAGGACTGTGGCAACCTGGACGAGGCCGCTACCCTAACGGAACCCCCCAAGATCAGTAACGAAGCCAACGAAGAAGAGGAGGATCAGCCCACAGCTGGCAAGAGCGCCAACGTACCTGAGATCCAGGCTGACGCGCCCGTTGCTCAGCCAGAAAAGGCCGAGGAGCAGGTCATCGTGGAAGACGTTGAAGTTCAGCAGCCTGCCGCGGTCGTTGCAGCCGAGCCTATCAGTACGTACAATACTCTCGCGCTCTGTCCGCATTCATTTTATTTTTATTAAAAATTACCAACGTTCTAAGCAATAAAAGTTGCTAAAAGATTATACGAAAATAACGAATAAATATGATATTGCAGAAGCCGCAGAGGTAGAGGCCGTGAAAGCCGTGCCGGAGGTCATATTGAAAAGCGCCGAGCAGGAGGCAATCAAAGAGCCAGTCAAGGAACCGGTAATCGCCGAACCGGTTAAGGAGATAATCAAAGAGGCCGCTCCCCAGAAGCAGGAGCCGATCGCCGAGGAACCCAAAGAAATCGCCCCGGTCGTTCTCGAGGAGGAGCCGAAGAAGAGTCCCGAGGCTGAGAAGAAGGTGGAGATCGTCGAGGAGAAAATCGAGATCGTTAAGCCGTAGGAAGCTTTAGACGTGTAAGATGCAAAGGCTGCGATACAATGCGCGATCACTTACCATACTCCCCTTCACAACACCCCCGTCCCACCAATGCCCATCCCTCCCATTTCTTTCCCTGCTAGCTATCAATTTTCCCCTCTCGGGTCTTGGGCTTGTAGCGGCGGCCAAAGGGACGAGCGGAAAAAAACCGTAAGACGCGCGTGCGGCTCGCTCCACCCGGTGACCACCAGTCTCGCTCAAGACTGCGCATTTCTCATTCGCTATTTATCTATGATATTATTGTCATTACTGTAACGATAATTATTATTTATTTATGTAAAAAAAAAGAACAACAACAAATCATAACAAAACAAAGTGGACACATTGCAAAGACATTGTGTAAAAAATCTCAAAAAAAATATGAATAAATTGTTACAAAAAATCCTTTTTTATAAAAATAATCAATGCCTTGTTATTCTCAATCTTTCACCTTGTCGCCTACGCTGAGATTGGTTTTCGAACGAAACTCGAACTAAATTGATTATAAACATCAACTCCGACAGAAAAAGTTTACGGTATATAAGTCGGGGCAAAAGTAATGGAAACATGTCAGACCTACAATTTCATTTGGCATTTACGAGCACTTCAAACGTAACATCGTAGCATCAAAATTATCCACGCGAGAGAGCGTCCTCAAACATTGTATTTGCGCGAACAAAAGAAGAAAAAAGCAGGTGTGCCTAGCCGAAGAAACGACTACTTAACGCAAAATGGGCTTAATTGCAAAGTCTATAAAGGGGAAAAAGAAAAGTTCATCTCTGTTCACCGCTTGAAAACGTGTGACGCAACGCACGCGTGTTCGACTTATTTGCCCGCGGCAATGAATCGACGACACGTTTGCCAATCTCTTTCGAGCGCGTCTGTTATTATTCCCCAAGGAGCAGGAGAGCGAGTGCAAGTTCAAGGGTAGCTCGCACGCCCGATCGTTCAATAACCCAGCAGGGCGACGCATTCGAGAAAGATCTTGAAAAAGAGAGGAACAGGTGCAGGAGAGGAGAGAGAGGGAATGCATCGCGGGTTGCTGTGTCCCCGCTGGCGGCAAAATCGCCTCGGAGTTTCTTGAACCTCCGAGCGTTCTCTCTCTCTCTCCTTGGCCGTTACCGTTACTGACCCAGTAAGGGGATAGTGTGCCGGTGGCCCCTCGGCGAGGACGTCCACAGCGGCGCCGACACGCGCTCGCCAGTCGCAAGAGCATAGCCGGCAGACGCGCCCGAGGTCAAGCGAGCCGAGCTCACAACCAAGCCGCCCATTGCAGTCGCGGCAGCAGCCGAGTACGCCGAGTCTCTCTCTCTCTCTCTCTTTCGTTACACGGACATACATAAGCTCGCGAGAGAAGACGCGCCGCGACCTTCGCTCCGCGGAATCGCCGAGAGCGCACACCTACACGTATACGCGCACATACACACACGTGTGCACGCGGCTCTCTCAAGGTCAGCAGGTAAGCTCTATTCGCCTAACTCGATACCAGATACTATACGATGGATAACGTTGCCCGCACGAGACTCTCTCCCTATACCGCGAGAAAGAAAGAGAGAGAAACGCTTCCACGTATACTTGCCGTTTTCGATAGCCAACCTCGTTATAACTGTTAATCCCGGCCTACCGATCAACTCCTCATCCGATCATAATTTTTTATCCGTCTTTTGCTTCTCCTTTTTTTTCAGGAATTTGCGCGTTTTTGTTTGTGGTACCGTAAGCGCGCGCTCATTTATGTACACGTTGGTAATCGATTCGTTCGAGTCAATTTTTAGTTTCATTGGCGATTTTTTGTACGGACTTGTTCAATAGTGTGAAATAATCGTCGGCATAATGTTTGTTTTGTTTTTTTTTTCGTAATAGCATACGCGGATTTGCGAGCGAGTCGTAAATGTCTGTTTATGGCGGGAAATCGAAACGGTAACAGTATTTTAGAAAGCGACCCATTAGACTTTAAACGTGCTGATTTTTCAAGACAGCACCGACGCCACACATGCGGATGTGAAATTTTAAATGCAACCGTCGTGGACGCTCCGAGCCTCCTGATTTATTTACTGTTTTCGTGTTGATTGAACATTTTGAAAACTCGCGTGTGCTCGTTAGTAACTGTGCTTTAGCTATACGGAATCTATGAAATACTAGTTTTTAATGTTTTCATACTGATTTCTCTCACTTTAAAATTACATATACTTCTTTGCAAGTTAAATGCTTATATTAAAATCAAGTGTATACTCTAATTTTTATTCTAAGCACGTACTAACTGACGAAATGCATCTTGAATCGGACAGTTTCCAACACTGTTATTCTAAGCTTAACAAAATTGATACTGTACGATCTCGTCACAGGTACTCGTAGCACATTCGATTTAAAAACGGGTATTAGATTTTGCAAATCACGAGTTATAAACATACGTCCTCTATACACTTGACGAGACAAAAAAAAACAACAACTAATAAATACACATTTCTCAACGTGACTGTAGGATTAAAGCAAAAAACATTTAAATGAAAAAGATCGTCAACGCGATAAAGCCTTTGATACGAGATTTCAATTTTTTTCGATCAAGGTCTCAAATTAATTACAATTTTTCAGAATTTTTCTATGGCGTAGAAAAATATTATCGGCTATCTAATAAAAGTACGTATATACAAAAATAATAAACCCGTTACGGCTGGATATTTAGTTACGTAAATTTAAACAAAAAAACTTCATTTTTCCGTTTGTTCTGAAGTGCAAACAACGTGTATCATACAATCGCGAAGAATCATTCATTTTTTGCGTTTCCAACAGAGTTTGTCAAGTGCCCAGACTGGTTTCTAATAGTCAAACATCATCTGTAGATTCGCCTCATAACTTTCCCAAAACTTAATCTCAAGTTCTAGTTCGAAATATTTTTCAGCACACTTTCGTTTAGCGATAAAGCGCTCCTGAATAAAATCAATCATCAAAGCGCTAGCATAAATTACGAAAACATTAAAGTTTACTGGCATTAAAGCGACACGTTACAAGTGGGTTAACGAGCCTTTTTTGCCGGTAGTTTTTTTTCTTTATTCTCTCTTTTCCGACACATGCCGACTGGTTGTGGAGTTGCAAAATTTATGCGCGATCTCCCTCCAGCCGGCAATATATTTTTCTTTCTCATTCTAAAATCTATCGATGCACGCTAGGTGACGCGTAATTACAATGGCAGTCGTTCTTCAAAGCTGACACTTGGCACTCTTCGCACCTGACAAAGCTGACGCGCGCGCATAATAAAAGATGTCTCTCTGCGCGCAATTACGCGCTTCTCTCTCTCTCCCTCTCTCGCTCTATGGCCACTGTGCGTTCCTTGGCGTTGCCGAGAGATAACGCGGGTGAGGGAAGAAGCAAATAGCGCGTGCATCGCTCGCTTTTAACGATATAAAGGAGCCTACCGGTAGCGCATCCACTTATACGACCGACGAGATCGACAGGAAGGTGACTATATCGGCTCGACGTTCGCTTTCGGCATCGAGCGCTTGTCGCACATCGATGTAGCTTTTGCGATTGTTCCGTTTCTAAACATTTTAGTACAACTTAGCCAAGGGTTAAACTTACTTTTTCTTTTCAGATTTGCAATTGTTGTGTTGATCATTGCTACCAAAATGATTTGGGTACACTTGGGATTTTTACTGATCGGAAGTGCCGTGGCTCAAGTTCCCTTCTTGGGCGGATGTCCTAAAGTCGAAACTCAGCCTAATTTCGACCCCAAAGAGGTAAGATTAACTTTTTTTTGTTCTAACGCTAAATACAATTTATATTATACCGTTCGAATGAAATTATGGGGGGTTTGAATCTGAAACCATGTTTAAACAAGTTTACCTTTAAATTATTGATTAATTGAGGCTATTACTGTCTCCGTGATCAAAATATCTACTGTACTTTCTAAGCTGACCATCATTCGTTGTAGCTTTGCAAGGCGCAAAGCCGGTTTATTTTTTTTATAAAAAAAAGGAGTAGAAAAAATGCGGGCTGGCTCGTTAAAAATGAGATCGGTATTTTGCTTTCAGTACCTCGGAAAGTGGTACGAAGCAGAGCGTTACTTTGCCATTTTCGAGTTTGGAGGAAAATGCGTCACAGCGACTTACAGTCTCAATGATAACGGAACCGTGAGCGTCCTCAACAGGCAAATTTCATCGTTGTAAGTATATGGAGCACCGCTTATTATACATTAAGTGTCTCCAGCAACTTTTTTCTTCTGTCAACATACAAAAATATGTGCATAAACAACCTGCTTAATTTTTATCTTTTTTTTCTCTTTTTTAAAGGAGTGGTATGGGATCGAGCATCGAGGGTCTTGCCTTCCCGAAAACTGCCGACAAGGCAAGGCTGTCAGTGGTCTTCCCTTCTCTGCCTGTTCAATTCGAAGCCCCGTACTGGGTTCTCGACACTGATTACACCTCTTACGCGGTTGTATGGAGTTGCGTTGATTTTAGTATTTTCAGGTAAGGTCATTTCGATACGAAATTTTAAACAGTTATTCTCGGTAAAATCTACGTGTGATAAATAATTTTTTACGAGTATAGAAAAATTTTCAATTTTTCAAAGTAGTTTTTGCTATATCGGAAAGCGCGATAAAGCGATATCTATTTAACACTTAATAAAGAAAAAAACATAGATAATAATAATTTTACGCTTCTGTTAAAAAGTTTAAATATTTTTAATTATTGCGGCGATATGAAAAATGTAACGTTAAATTTATTTTTGTCCTGTAAAATAATTGCGATAAATTGTACGAGTTACAAGTTGGAAAAAAAGGTCAGACCTTAAATTAAAAATAAATAAAACACGAGCTGCAAAATTTCAAGGACAAAGCGATAAAAGTTAATTTACTTATGATTATTGCAGCACAAGAAACGCATGGATCTTGACAAGAGAACAACGGCCAGCAGTTTCGGTTTTGGAAAAGGCCTACAAAACACTGGATAAAAATGGAATAAGCAGAGCGTTCTTAGTGCGCACCGATCAAAAGAATTGCCCTACTAATGCAACGGACACCAATCAAGTCCAATAAAGACGAGTCCAAGTATTTTGTGAATTTTTATGATTCCAGTTTAAAGTTCCAAATAGTTGTTAAAAATCTATTAATTGTAAATAGATGAAAAAAGTAAGCTATTCAAAATTGCTATGTGATTTAGATGTACAGATGATGAGAAGAAAAAAAAACAACTAACTATAAACGTTAAAATTACGTTATCTTATTTATGTATTAAAAATTGTTAGTGCTAAATTACATTTTTATTTATTTATTGTATTTAATTTATTGTTGTTCATTAAATAAACTTATTAATGTGATATTATAAAAAAATGTTTTAATTTATTTTCATGAATTTAATAATTAAAACTAAATTACATTTTGCCCATAGTTACTAAATAATAAAAAAAAAAATACATACACAGGACAAAACTGACATCTACTTTGTAAGATTTGAAATGCACCTTTTGTAACGCTAGAAATTCCCGTAAGGTGTCGACACGTTGCTAATGAGAAATCGGTAACCAATTCAAGGTAAGTTAGGAACCTACAATACCACATGATAGTTATAATACTGGCAAGCCAGTAACCGGTGACTCCAAATTTCCAATTACGAATAACGAAAGACACTAGAGTCCAGGATCATTAGTAATAAAAACAAAAAGAATTGCATTCGTATAACAAGAGTAGTCATTACGTGCACTCGTGATCAAATAATCATTCATCGCGCTCGAACGTCATGCAAAGAGCACGCCGTAGCGATGAGTTTGGAAATGAAACGTAACATCAAACGGAACCATTCAAATGCAAGCAGATGTCACAGATGGAAGTTAATATGCACCTGCGTGAAGATGCCCGGGCACTCCTCGGGGCGTCATGCGATAAAGAAACCACATGCAGCTACAAAGAGGCCGTAAGCGGAGCTCAATTGCTCGAAAGTTAAATTGCGCGCAGCAAGCTTGAGGCTATTGTAACAGCTCCGTTGCCCCCTCGCCTTATCCTCATTGTACTCGGGGCCCATTGAATTTGACTATTACGGGTTTGAATACATTATAATACTAATTCTAATTCATATTCACGTATGCAAACCTATATCCACGGGGAATTACGAGGCTGCACGTGGCTTTAATGCTCGGCCCGTAAAGGGACTCATTAGTTCACGCCTGGTTACGGTCCGGGAGGAGGAGGAGCAGAGGACGAGCTGCGGTGCAACAATTACGCGTGAGCATAGCGAGTTTTAATAAAACAGACCTTTCCTCGTTCCCTCGACATTGCCAAGCGACGCGTTAATTGACAAATCATTAAATCGCTTCGTTAAAAGAAACACGAGCAGAGAACCAAAGTAATCTTAAAATAGCAAATCAATATGATGATTCGGAAACAGAAAAAAGAGAAAAGTGCAAAGCCCTGACTATTTCCATTAGACAGCCGTCGTTTAATATTTAGCTAGGCGCCAAACACCGTATCGAGATAATTAAAGAAAACTCGCGCGCCAGACATATTTTAATCTCGATAGCGAAAAAGAGAGATGGAAAGCTGAGCGCAAAAAATCGCCAACTATAGCCACCCTCGTGTGTTCCCACGCGCGACTGTCACTCAGCTGGAGGCGCTACCCCCCAACATTTCCATCGCCGAATTAAACAAACACATCGAACGGGAAGAGGGAGGCGGCTGGATGACGAAGAGAACGCGGATTCTCGCGTTCGGCAACTGCGGCATGCCCCGTCTTTCAGCGCCACCCTCTGTTTATTCACCGTTAAATCTGCTCTGGTTCTGTTTGCTCGCCGACTCGGAGTTTAAATGCGAGAGAGAGAGAGAGCATTTTCGATTGTTTTACTTCGCTCTATACCGTATTGTCTGCTTTTTCGCTACAGGCGCGCCCGGCTGAAGCTCCCTGTCAATAAACAATCCCGGCATTTCGCAGAGTCCATATAAAAATATAGCGCCGATCGATCGGCAAATCCGCGAATAAACTCGCCGCTATAATCGCATACGCACATACGCGACTCAACAATTGCTTTACTCAAGCCACCCACAACTGTCTCCCCCAGCATCCTGAATCAAAGTGAATAAACAGCCGTGATAGAGAGCGGCTATCCAGCGGTCATAAATCCGCGTAATCGCCTGGGGTAATCGGTAAGCCGAGAGTCGTAAGTAAGCGGGCTTGCAGTCGTAAACAAAATAAAAGCGCGAAATACTAACGAACGCGCCCAGTGTGCGAGGGGTCTCGCGCGCGCAATCGCGCACTTCCCACAGTCTCTCTCGACTCCAGCCCTGTTATCGGTCCACAGTCATAACAGCCGCGCGCACGCGAAATCGACGCCTTTGTGTGCGCGCGTGTGTCCAGTCAGCAAGGGCGAGCGAGAAAGTCGCGCGAAAACTGCGCTTATCGTCTCGACTGCCTTCGTTGTCATCCGAGCAACGGCGAGGGAAGGGAATGAGAGAGGAGACGGAGCGAAAACCAGTCGCGGCCTAGGAAAAATATACATCCTCGTAAATTTCTACACCGCATCTCTCCGCGGGAGCTCGAAGGTCTCCTATAGGCTCGACTGTTTTATGTGAGCCTACGCTCCTTTTTTCGACCGTCGATTTTTCGTGAATACGTTTAGTTTTTTTTTCGGTCCTCGCTCTCTGGGACCCTGGCTTGAATGTATATGTATCTGATACGAGATGCAGCGTTGTAGATGATCTATCAGGCGCGTTTTGCTGCTGGTTTTTTTTTTATTTGACTTTACGTATTCGAATACTCTGGGCGATATTCATCTTTCTTCTCCCCCCCCCCCTCTCGCCTCACTCTCTTGGCTCGTGAACTTTATAGGCTTGTAACCGAATGCGCATGCTAATTATTTAAGCGTGTTTAATCGTTCTTTATGAAGTTTGCATGGCATTAAGTTGGAAATTTATTTGTTTTTCATGTTTAATATGACAACGGGGACCGCTAAGAGACGCGCACTCCATACTTTAGACCGCAATTTTTGAATCGCTCGCAACGAAAAAAAAAGAAAATAATTAATTTTTTATTGGCCTCCCTACTTGCTTTCGGAGAGGAGAGCTTATTAATTGCTTTGCCGTTGAAACGTTCGTTTTTAAGTAATTTCACGTACAATCGCTGGAGATGCGCTTTTAAAAAAAAAGACATGTTTATAAATTGGCCATATCTTAATTAAAAGCAATAAAATTTAATTAAAGCGAAGTAACGAGGATTTATTATTATTTCGCCGAGATGATTCCCTCGGAACTTTATAATTTTTTATAATTGCAAGTTCGCTGAGAAAGAGGGAGAGAGAGAGAGAGAGAGCGCCGGGCGCTCGTCGCAAATTCACGACGATAAAATTACACTGTCATTCATCAAGCCGATGAAAATTCACTTAATCATGCAGATAAAAATTCACTTAGCTTGAGAGAGAAAGAGAGAGGGCAGCGTTGGTCCACACAACCAATCCCGAAGAACTGATAAATCGTTCAAGAAAACGACGGACCGAAACAACCAGCTCGATCGCACACAATTTTCTGTCTTCCGAGGCTCCATAAAAAAGCAGGCTTGGGAAAAGCGAAAATACCAGCTTTAAAGTTTAAAAAAAGGCGAAGAAGAGAATAAAAATAAACAGAGATGGAGTACAGCGAAAGCCGAGCAGACGATGAAAACGAGCAGCGGCTCCATGAGCGATAATGCAAAATCCCGCGCGTACGTTAGGGCCCCGTCAGACGGACGAAGCGTTTTGCGAAGAAGGGGGAGGGGGATGTTGGAAGGAGAAAATTGGCGATAGTCGGCCGAGTCCGAGACGGCGCTACCGAGGACGAGGGTTCGGGGGTAGCCCCCCCGTCCTGGTACATCTCGTCCGCACGCGCAGTTTCCAGGGGTCCGTGCAGGGCAGCCGGGGCCCGGCTGAGAAGCGCGCAGCTTCAGCAGCCGCTGGCACGGCGCTCCGTAATAACAGGGTGCCCGGCCGAGGCTAAACAAACATACACGCCCATGCCGGCGAGAGCTCTCCTCGTTCTACCTCGCTCTCTTATACTCTTTTCCTCTCCCGCGGGGGAAATACATGCGGCTGCTGCTGCTGTTGCTGGGACGCACGCGAAACGCGCGGATTTCTGCCCGAGAGGGGAAAGAGGCGCCCTGTGCAGTCGCCCCCTCCGTGTATACGGCATGGAGGTAGGGAAAAAAATGAGCGACGGCGACGATGCCGGGGAGGGGGAGAGAAAATGAGAGAGCTTGTTGGGGTTCAATAACTCCAGCGAGAGGCATTTTGCGAGAGCGATCGCAGGGGCTTTTGGAAAAAAAAAGAGAGTCTGCACTACTTCGAGAACTACGCCTCGGACTAGTATTCGAGCAGGGAATTCTAGTACGGAGCTTCGCGGAGGAAGTAGGCAACTTCCTTGAAGTGAGGTTTCGATAATTTTTTTGGATTTCGTCAGTTGCTCGTGACTGGTCTCTTTATTTCTTTTTTTTTAACGTCATATATATTTACTGTAATTTTTTTCTACTTGATTTTACGTCGAGGGAATATTTGGTTCGACCGTTTGACTCTGAGACTTGGTGGCCTTTTTTTTCAAACTATTATTTTTCGTTTCGAAAGGTCAACCAAAAAAAGCACAAAAAATTTTTACTACATAGTAATTCAGCAGCAGTCACGTCGAGAGCACGAAAGGAAAAAAAAGGCAAAGAGTTATCTGTTTGAATAATCGGGTCGTTGTTTGAATTTAATAACGAGCATATCAAATTAATAAAGATAAAATTACCAATGACGCCGGAGAAAATGCCAACAAGCCGTTTTAACAGCAATTTCCTTATCCGTGAATCGATCTATCTCTCTCTCTCTCTCTCTCTCGCGGCCGTTTCGAATTTCCATAAAATCAATTAATCAAAAAAGACGGAGAGAGAGAGAATGGAAAAAGATAACCGAGAATAGCAAAGACATCTTGGAATACATTAAAAATTATAATGAACTAGCAGATCGGTACCCTCACTCCCTCTTTCTCTCTGCAGAAAATCGCCGTGAGAGAAACAGGGTAACCGGAAAGCTGCTGCTCAGAAGATGGTGTGTGTGCAGCAGCAGCAGCAGCCGAGGCTCCCCCCAATCAATTACTCAACGTCGTAAAAATCCATTTCGAGCAGCGAACACGGCCGCGCCGAAGCTCGTGTGTCGAAAGCGAATAACAAGCCGAGCGAACGAGCCGGATTTTCGCGTCAGTCAAAACATACGTGACTTTTATTCCACTAACGGGTTTTATTGGCCCCGCGGTGTTAAAACGCCTCCTCCTTCGCTTCGCCAACTGGACCCTGCCTCTCTCTCTCTCTCTCTCTCTCTCTCTCTCTGTATACATAACGACCGGAATACACGCGTTTCAGGTATATATGCTCTCATTGGGCTTTCTCGAGCTCCCTGGAACTCTTCTTTATTATGCAAATCTTTCGCCTTCCTCCTTCTTATACTTTTTTTTCAATTTTAATTGTTTTGAATTTTCGAAATTGGTTTTCTTCTTTTTTTCTTCTTTTACTCTCACATAACGATCAAATTCAAAGTCGTAAGGTCAAATTTTACGCAGGTATTGCTGATTGCGAAATAGATAAGACGTATACACTTCCTTTTTATTTATGCCAACTCGAATGAAAAATGGAGAATATAACACCCGGCATTTTTACGAATTTTTTGAAGCAGCATAAAAATATGTGTGCGTGGACGATTGTGTGTGTGCGCAAACACCTTACCCGCGTAAAATATTCTCGGCGCGAATTTTGCAAGATTTCAATATAAAATCAAAATTTATATTTCGCCGTCCATGCTTATACGCCCGCTGAGCCGCAGAGCGCAATGGAAAGAAAGAGGGAGAGGGAGAGAGAGAGAAAAAAACAAAAAGAAAAAAAAAGCTAAAACGGAGAAACAACCGCGTTGTGGTGGTATAGCGGTGGCCAGTATCTCCTTTCAAGGTGAACTTCGCGTTTCGCGCGCACGCTTAGTCGTAAAAGAAACCCGAAAAAAAAGGAAACGATTCGCCAAGTCTTGGCAATCAAATGGATGAGCTTACGCGGAATCATGAATCTTTGGCAAATAAATTCCCTCTCCTTCTCCATCTCTCCTCCTCGGGGCTTAGCATACGCGCCTCTGTGTTTTTTCTCTCCTCGCGGGGGCGACGGGCCTACGGCGAAGAAGGGGAGTGAGTTGCCGAGGCTAGAGAGAGAGAGAGAGAGAGAGAGAGAGAACTGGATATCAGGTGTCGCGAGCCGTTCGCCAGGGCAAAAACATGCGAATCCGACGCCTCGTAAGGTAAAGGAGCTGGACTCTCTGGCCAAAATCGCTCCAACAGTTTTTATTCCGCCCCTTTTTCTTCCCTCTCTCTCTCTCTCTCCCTCTTTCTTGTTCTCGTCCGTTTAGCCAGGGAGGATTGCGTTTCGCCAAGCGCGCCAGGGTGGTCCTTCATCCTCTCGCACCATCCACAGCTTCCTCCTCCTCCTCTCTCATCAGCCAAACTCTTTTTCTCCTCATCTTAGCGTGTTCTCTTTAATTCAGTTCGAAACTCGCGCGGGCTTCGATGTCCGCCCCCTTTTTTCCTCTGATTTCGATTTCACGGCCAAACGACTGTATCGTGTCTAATTGCGTTGCATCCAGTTGCGTTCGACTGCAATATCTGACACACGCGATTTACCCGACATTTTTTCTGAAATTTGATATCTTGGAAGTTTTGAAAATTTTTTTTATTTCACCTTTTTTCTCTCTCTCTCGCTCGCTCTCTTGGTGTAAAACTATACGTTTCGACACGTAAAACGGCGACGATTTAACGAAACAAGTTTTAGTCAGTTATACGATACTCGAGACCTAGCATTAATTGACTCCTTTTGAAAAAAAGAGAGAGAAGCTGAACATGTCTTATTAAGAGATTTTACTGTTTTATAAGCTTTCCGTGGCAAGTTATACAGGTGGACAGCGTGTAATGCACTTTTCAAACTGCATTTATATAGCGGTCGCGTACTTTTACAGTTACATTATTAAAAATTTAATACTCGCTATACAATAAGCGATAATAATAGCTGTGCATCCCAAGCTACGCACACGACAATTAACCCGCTCCCAACGTAACTCCATAAATCCCGTCGCCGTAAAGTCGAATTAATCATTCAATCAAGACTTTTTAAAAAAACATCCCTCTCTCTCTCTGTTCCACCGGTTCTCCTCGGCCGTAGCGTTATAACGCTGTTAATGAGCGGACAGCGCGGGAATCCGAAAATAAAACGAGAAAATAAACACGACGAGGCCTTATCTCTTACGAGGAAAAAAATGAGCTCGCACGGATAGCTCAATCATTATTCCCGCCGTTTTATTGGGATTCTCGTTTATGATGATGGCTCTGCTCTCTCTCTCTTTCCTTGTTCTTTTATGTAACTCGCGCGGGTGTGTAGAAGCGATGGCTCCGCAATTGAAAACGAAGCGTTTTCGGCTCGTAAAAAACGAGAGAAGACTTCTCGCGCTCAATATTTACAAATGCAAGATGCTTTTGGATTTAATTCCGAAATGCTAAAGTGGATGATAAAAGACGCGAGCGTCGTCGAATTTTTCGCGCATTAGTACATACACGCATCTAACGAACCTCGTGTTGCCTCGTAAAACTCGTTTAAAACGCTATTTTAATTTCTCGGCTCTGCCGAAACGAAAAATTTTATTAACTCTTCCGAGTTAAAAAAAAACAATAAGAAAAAATCTATAAGGAAAAAAAACGAAAGGAATAATTTCGCGTGCTAGTCTCCGCGCGTGTGGCGTTTTAATAACGCGAGAAATGAAATACGCGTCAATTCAGCGAACATGCTCGGGCCGAAGACGCGACAGACGCGTGGGTGCGGCGCGCGCGCAAGCCTAATAAAACCACTAATCAACGGCATAACTCAGCCACGGCTGCGTCTGCATCGACAATTTGGCGAAACAAACGCGCCGTAGCTCTGCCGCGCGAAAACAAATGTTTATCGATTCCCCGTCATTTTTTTTCGCAGCGCGCTCAGTCGCGTAACGAGCTGACCCCATCGTGTGGCTGTACCAGAAAGAGAGAGAGATAAAAAAAGGAGAACGCACAACTTTAGCAAGTCGCACGCCCACCCGTTAACTCCCGTGATTTATCAAGGCCCGAGGAGGCAGCCCTCTCTCCCGTATACACACATACGCCGGGCCCAACGAGACAAATTCGAAACACCTCCGTGGCGAGAGAACGACTCCCCGCCGGCGAGTCTCTTGCCCGGGACACGGTGGGCAACAATAAAAAATGAATATAAATGTTAATGCGCGCCGGATAAGCGGGAGAGCCCAGGAATGCGGAGAAAGAGCCCCTGACAGATTGATCGCGTTCTGTGTGCATAGCTCGAGGGGGTCCCGCAGCTTTAATAACGGAGGTAGCCTCTCCCCCCCCCCCCCCAAGATTTTCGGGGTATCGCGTACGTATACAAAGCGGTTAATCTAATTATTCCCTGAATTTCCGATTCGATCTTTGATTGCACTGCGGCTATAATGTAGGCTGGAACGAGGTGAAATTGGCGGAGGTAGAAGAGGAAAATAAAAAATAAAAGTCGCATCGAGCGCAATTAGCGTTTAATGTTTACATTGCGCGGCAATCACCTGCCGAAAAGGAGGCTCGATCAACAGTTCGTTTGGCCTCTCTCTTACTGTCTTGAAAAAGAGCAGTCGAGAAGGAAAGGTATAGGGGGGGGGGGGGTGCACGAGCAAGCAGAGGCACATAAATGAGATGAAATTTTCGAGCGGGTATATACGAGGCTATATAAGTATGTTCGCGGAGTATCTGTTTATGTACTGGCTCACGACATGCTGCGGCCCCGGCCCAACGAGCCGAAGAAAGATGAAGCGAGAAAGAAATGAGACGCGAGCGCAGAACCGAAGCGAGAGAGAGAGAGAGAGAGAGAGGTGCTTACGGCCTGCGGAAGGTAAAACGACCGAGTCAGCCTGGTAAGGGAAGAGGTGGGCTGCGAGGCAGGGAGGGGGTGGAGAGCCCGAGAACAAGAATGAGCGTATAAGAGCGAAGGAGAAAGAGCTCGCTCGCGGTGGTTATATAGGCAGGATGATGAGACGAGAAGGAGAGAGGATTCTGGTTTGTGGGCACAACCGTTGCCTGCAGCCCACAATTATGATAATAGCTCCCCGACGAGTCTCGAGTCTCGTTAGGCCAACGCGAAGTCAGCTCCTTTTATCTATCCTCTCTCTCTCTCCCTCTCCTTCTTTCTCTCTCCCCTTGCCCGCGCGTCTCTCGCTGCTCCCCCATCGTCCCGCAGCAGCCTCTCGAGCCTACAAGCCCGTCCGCTCGGCTGGCCGTATAAGCTTTTCTTCTCTTCCTCTTCCTCGCGTCCTTCGCTTCTCTCCCGATCCTCTCTCTCTCTCGCTTTGTCATCGCGCTTACCTTCTTCTCCTTCTCCCTCTTCGCTCAGCCTCTCCCCACTCTTTACAGGACGCCTTATGAGAGCGTTATATGCCTATGCATAATTCCCTCATGTGCGGGCCCCGCGGAGAGAGGGGGAGTGCGAGGGAGCGACGCAAGGCTCTGGAGGACTTCTCAAATTGATAAGGGTTGCCCGCGAGCAGCGAGACGTCCGCGCGCCCAGTGTAAACAATGACTCGGGCACCGCAGGCCATCGTGCGTTTTTGTCTCTCTCTATCCTTCCCAACCCCCCTGAACTGTACACACACACACATACAGCCAACAGCCTACTGCTTTTCTTTTTTCTTTCTCTCTCTCTGACGTTCCGGCCGCTGTTTATCGAGTTATAATCCGCGCGGGAAGAATACGCGGCTATGCCTGTAGCTTGTCTTTCTCCTTCGCTCGACGCCGTCCCAGGCAAATTGCACTCGTACGCTCTTCTCTTCTCGGGGGGCTGTAATGAGATTTCGTTAGAATCTGGATTGCCCGGGCTGCTGCTGCAATTCTCCATGTGTAATTAAACGCACGGATTCGCTTCTTTTACCGGCCCTTGGGATGATAATCGTTTGCTCCGCTTGGAGGCTCGTCTTTTTTTTATTTCCTTTCGTTTTGTAATCGTCGTTATTTAAACGCCGGGGGATTCTGCATAATTTTCTCGAGAGAGAAAAAGAGAGAGGGGGAGCGCATCTCTTCCTTTGCTTTTTAGCGAAGGACGCGCATGTGCCCGGGACGTTTGCACAAAAATTGTATCTCGTTTGGTATTGAGATTGCAAAGTTTGTTTTAAGAATTACCTAAGCCCCCCATTATGGGTAATTGTCAAATTCTTTTTCCTCGGAATTAATTAACTCTCTCTCGCGCATAAATTATGCACGCAGGCTGTTTAGCCGAGCTTTCATCGGCTTGTAAAATTATGAAACAATTACCCTTCTTTTTTGTTGTTGGCAAGGAAAAACGTCTGCTTATAGAGCAGACGAACTAATTTATACGTTTATACGTGATGACTTAATCTGATCCCGGTGAAATGAGGAAAATTGTTAGTTGCATCGCATTCGCAGCTAAATTACGCTCTTTTCTATTTATTCTTCTTCGCCGTCAACGAGGAAAAATAATACGAATCTGATTATCCTGTTATTTAATCCATCAAGCAGGGATTAACGAATAATTTTCTTTAAAATAAACGTTGCTGTATTTTAAAATTTTATCTCTATCTTGCTACGTTTCAAGCTGCCTGTTTACGCAACTCGCGAAAATGCGAGTTAAGAGTTCAAGCAAACGCCTTTGATACAGATAAATTTCAAAGGGAAACGCACGGTTTGCAGATCAAGAAACGCAAAGGTAGGAAAAAAAAATTGTTTCCTCGCTGAAGAGGAGGAAAAAAGTTGCAAAAAAAAAGCCAAGCCTCGTCGGCAAAAAAAAAGGTCTAAAAGCCATCCTAGCGGAGCGTGAAAAATCCGGTGCGCGCCAGGTATAAATGGTAAAAACGAAGGCAAAGTGAACTTATGCAGATCGAGGCTCTGTGAAGTCTCGGCAAGCAGCCAAGCGTAGCGCCAACGGCGCGAATCAAAAGCAATCAAGATTAAAGCTCGCCAAGCGATGGTGGCGCCCGTTAGAAATATATACATACAGCTATCACGCTGGTCTTCGACAACCCCACGTATAGCAAAACTCCGACCTCGTTCGCTTGGCGTGCAGCAAATGCGTAATACATACCTACCCCGCGAAAATTATAATAACGGTAAGCGAGCAAAGAAGAAGAAGAAACGAGAGAGGCGCAAAGGTGCCGCGAATAAGAGAATCGCGTAAAGGCGGTAGTCGCGAGCGAGGCTCTCCTCTCTTTCTACTACCTTCTCTGTCCTCGACGTTATAATCCAGCGAGGCTCTTTGAAGCTGTGCCGCTCTTTCTCCCTCCCTCTCGTTCGCTCCTTTTTCAAAAGCAGCGCGCGCGCGCGTTAATTGCAGCTCGCGCGCTATCAACCCGGAGAGAAAGGACGAGTCGGCGTCCGATAAGGCCGAGACTCTTGCTTTCCTCTCTATAAGCACACGTGGGTTGCGGGGCTCTCTTGGAAACGGTAGGTGTACGAGCTCGCGCCTTTTACGATCTGTTTGGACGCGCGCTTTCTTTGGATAGGATCGCGCCCTAAGACGCGCCCCGGCATTACTCGACTTTTCTTCTTTCCCTTTCTTTTTTTTCTCTCTCGCTCATTCTGCGAGGAAGATTTAACATCCGGATTAACGAGATTACGTCGTGGAGTTTTTCGAGTTGAAAAAAATACAAGCTTTGTTTGATTTACGACTTTTCTTTTCAATCTTATTTTACGTTTTTTTGTTGTTGTGTATTAAATTTGTTTGTTAGTTAAATCGTATTCTTAATCTCGCAATTTTCACTTGAAATTTTACACTTTTTCTAGCTCGAAAAGTAAATCGTAAAAAAGAATTCCCAGAGTAGCATAGCTCCAAGTAGACTCTCGTAGGACGTCACGCACAGCTGAATCTGCATCTCTTCCCGACCCGTCGTCTTTTCGTCTCACCAAACACGCAAAAAGTAGATTTCGCAAACAGCCTGTACACACGTACAACGAAGAGCCGAGATCGCGGAGTCATAAAGTCGGCAAGACTAAAGTCACTCGTGCCGCTGGATTGTTGGTCCCCCCCTCTGTACCACACACGCTCGCCGACAAAGTTGGGCCCCCTCGAATCCAAAAGAAAGCGACTCCTCGCCGAGGTTTTTCTGCCTGTTCAAGAAACACCATAGCGTACGTCGATTCGATGACCATACCTGGCGCTCAAAATGATCGCGGTAGCGCGCATATGCATCCAACTTGTGAGCTCGTTGGGACCAACGGAATTAAGATTAGCATGCAGTTTACGGAATTGCACGCAGAGGCTCGTGCTCGCGCGAGTTGTGTATTAAACTAATTTTGATTTCTGAACCGAACCCTGAACCGAATTAGCTCCGTACAAGACCCGTGATTTAAGTTGCCTTATGTGGTATTTTGATTGGTACTCTTACTTATAACTACTACTTAATAGCAGTGCAATCAGATAGTTGCCGTGAAACTACGGTCGACCGATAAACAAAAATAAAAACATCGACAACGACTGCCGCTATAGGAAATTACGCAATCGGTATATCGCGGATACAATGCCTAGTTCGTGTACAGCAGTAGTGAGTGTATGATAAACAGTCACAATGCGTATACAATAAGCCTATTCACAAGGGGCTTGCTGCAACGCGTATGTACTTAACATAAATAAAGAACGGCAAATGCAAGCCTCTGAATGAATATTACGAATATCTGTTCAAAATTGCAACGAGACTATTTCGAATAAAAAGTAGGTATGCACAAACAATCGAGATAAGAAATGAACTTCCGCGTGGCATAGTTTTGAAAATAAAAAAAATCATCATCAGCGGTATAAAAAGCAGATGCTTCAACGACGAGCACGCTAAAGACAGTCATCAGACAAATCGAAAATGAAACTCGGTCGAGTGCAGTACACCTTAAGTAAAGACGAGACGGGCGGGGGAAGCGAGGTGGGAGGAGGTGAAATGAGAATCTCGAGCAATCCACGTGAGAGCGAATCCTCATTCACCTCCCCCTCTCCCCCTATGCACTTCTCTCAGCACGACCGAGAGTAGTTCGAGCAAAGCTTGAGGGGGAAGTTGTCGAGGGGGTAGAGCAGGGGGGGGGGGAAGGGAACGTGTTGCGTATAAGACTGCGCCTTATCCAAGCAGCAGATAAGTCCGCGAACAAAGAAGCTCGCGTTGCGCTGTTGGTTGGCCAGGCAAGATAAAGATAGCGCGCGAGAAGGAAAGACTCGTATTACGGCGCCCCGGTTGTGCTACCCGGCAAAAAAAAAAAGGATAATGCCTCTCCGCAACGGCAACAGCAGCATCAGCCACATAGCCTTGGCCTGCGATTATCAAAATTATTTATGGGGTCGCGTTTCAATAGCCGCGCAAAAACAAATAAGCGATTACTGCCTCGTCGTTGTGGAGGCGAAGAGAAGCGGTGGGGAGATGGAGCTGAGGCAGGGCTAAAGCAACGAAGTTTCGCATGAGATAGCAGCCGAGGTGGATTTTAATTATTTTCAGTTATGCGAAGTACGTAACGAGGAGCGCAGCGCGCGGATTGATTGGCCGTGGAATGAGAAATTATTAGGAGCAGCTGAGCGAGAGCAAGGGAGAAGTTAGCGGAGCAAGCGTGGAGGGGGGGGGGCTTGTGCTTCTGGCCCTTCTCCTCCTCGCGGAACGGACGGGCTGCCGAGAGATGCTCGTTGGAGGGCTAATAACTGGCTACGGTAATCGAGCGCGTCGTCGTGAGGAGGGCCCTGTGCTCGCTCTCGCCAAGTAGATGGCTCAGAGGGATAGTGGCCGGGAAGAGACAGCGGAGGATGGGCCGTGCTGCATCAAGAGGATGGAGTGGGAAAAACGGCGCGAGCTGCCCCGGCCTGTGGGGAGATGTATTGCGCCTCGCTGCGCGTCCTCTCGCGACGTGGGAGTTCCGCGCGCGATATTTCGCCCAGGCTAATTGGCGGATTTTTATTGCGCGCGAGGAGGCCTGCGTTACGCGAGAAGGAAGGAAGATGCTCTCTCTCTCCCTCTCTTGACTTTGTATGACGTTATTTACGATTTGGTAGTTTAAATGGAAATTGATCGCCTCCACGGGCCCGCTCCGCGCGTATACGCCGCCCGGGCTTTTTAACTTGTGTATTTTTTATTTTGCTTGTCCACTATGGCTTTTGACGGCTCTCGCACGGCATGTAGAACTCAATTAAGCGACGGTGTAGCGGACGCGTCCGCTAAAAATAATCAGGTGAGATCTCACCTGAGATCTCAGGTGAGATCTCAGGTGACGTTTTGACTAGAGATCTCAGCTGAGATCTCAGGTGAGATCTCA